>OVBA01004227.1:0-24334 GCA_900406435.1 Lepidium aucheri | reverse complement strand
TCTTAGTAATATATAAAATAAAGTAGGTTATATTAGTTAATTTTTTCTAAATTTAATATTAATTTATTATTTGAGCACTAACTTGTTTGTTTTGACAAATTTTTATGGGTTTAATAGTGAGACTCAAAGAATTTAAGCCAACGAAATCGAAAGATTTTATAAGCTTTTATAATCTTTTTATAAGTTATAAGCTGTATATACTTTTATAAACTTATTATAAGTTATAAACTTTTATACGTTATAAATTTATAAGCTTTTTATAAGTTTTTATAAGTTTTTTATAAGCTTTTATAAGCTTTTTATAAGCTTTTATAAACTTTCCAAAACGTTATGTGAAAAAAAAATCGTTTTCTTTCTTGATAAATCATTCAACGTGGAAGCACATGATCTTGCCACGTGACTCTTTGAACGTTTCTTTTGTCTCAGTCAGTGAAAACGGATCAAGTATAAAGTATTCAATTAAATAATTTTTCTTTTTTTTCATTTATTTTTAATTATGTGATACTCTCGTCATCTCACCATTAAACATGCTCACTTAACCAAAATTTATATGATTTTAAGGTTTTGTGTTAAAGAATTTAATGAATGGCATGTGTATTGTCATCGTGATTAGTGGCATTCTTCATATTTTTCAACTTAATTCTCTTTTTCATATCATTCAATTTTGATGTAACACCTGCATTTTGTTGTATTCTACTTCTCATGTCCATTACTCACATGAACCGTGCCATGATTAATTTCCATAGAGAACTTATTTTCATTTTAGTTGGCGGAGACACTAATTCGACAGATTAACTAAATTTCCATCATATAGTAAGTATTTCTAATTATATTATATGCTTTATTTTTTATTATTAGTCTTATTTGTTTTAACCTTTTTAGTATCACAGAGTCAGTTCATGATTTATTTCCTTACGTCCTTTATTGTTTTAAGTATTGAAAGATCTAGGATTTCGTACATCACGATCATGCGTGAAGTTTGCCTAGTTAGGTGGCGCAGATCATACGTTATCTCATTTAAATGAAATTATTTTTATGTGATAACCACGTAAATTGATAATATACCTACATTTTTAATGTTATTATAATAATTAATAAGTAACTTCTTTATATTATTCGAAATCTGAAATATCCTCAACGGTAAAACGACCTCTCAGAGTTACATGCACTGTATTCGTCCAGAATTCTTAATACAAAAACCCTAACACAATAATTTTTCGGTTAAATATTTTCTAGTTAAATATTTCCCTAAAAATATTAATATTATTATTATTATTATTATTAAATTATTAATTTGCCTTGATATACTACAAATTAAATCATTTTTTCTAATTCATATCGTATCTTGTCAATGATACTATTTAAAATAAGCTATTGACAAAAAAAAAGTTAAAATGAAATTCGTTTGAAAATGAACAATTAAAATAATGGCTGACAAAAAAATCTTGTAAAAAAAGTTGTTTATTAGTGACATTTGATTCATTCAAAAATGTAATGAGATAACGATTAGCAAGTAACCACATATATAAACTTATAAAAACACATTACATTATTAACAAAAATATATAATATAACATAGAGAAAATTAATAAAAAAAATTACAAATGAATGTGTTGTGTGTAAAATGTAAATGAAATTTTTCAATAGTGGACGAAACAACAAACTGTACTATTCACAAAAATAAAAATCATTTATTTAATATAAACTAAGGTTATTTCCCAAAAACCCACTTGAAAACGATTATCCAAATAACCATAATGAGTTTCAAACTACCGTCATTTTAACCATTAATATCAAACAAATATTAATTGGTAAGAAAATAAACATATTATTTGTAAACCACCTTTTCAATACTACCAATCAAACTATTTGAAGTTTACGATACAAATATATTCTTTATAATATTCTTCGATTTATGCAAATAATTCATTGTTTTGCTGGCTAGTACAAATCACTGTATATACAGAACCTTAAAACAAAAATTATTACGCTGATATTTGAATTAGGCTTTACAATGATGCTCAAAATAAAAAGTGACTTTATTTTACATATTTTGCTTCTTACGAAGAATCTCTGCTTTTCAAAACATTGTAGAGGAGTAATCACTTACATGAATAAAGCTCATTTTGACTTGAATTCGAAATCAGCCAATCTTTATCAGAAGTGTTATGTTGAAGATTTATTTATTTTCTTCCTTTTCCGGTGAGGATTTCTGTCTGTATTAATCATATGCATTAAATCTAAACATTTTGATTTATGATTACAGGTCTGATGTGAAAAAATTAGAATTTGGGTTATGATTTAGATTTTATCCATAAAAAAATATATAACACAATTATTTTAAAAATAGCATGCTTTTCTAAATAGCACTCTTGAAATTGATTACAACTGTTTTTTTTTCAAACTAATTGGTATAGTCTAATACAAAACAAAAACATAAACTAAAATTGAGTACTAGTGTTTTGTCATAGGAAATTTGTTAAATTTTTTTTAAAATGTTTGAATTTTTAAAAGGTTTTCAAGGTTGCCAGATTTTTTGAAAGCTTTGAATTTTTTTTTTTAATAAAATCATATCGTTATAAATAGAAATATAATTCAAGCGCTATGGGTAAAAAGAAATATGATGTAAATGGAGTATACATAATGATTTGGATGTTGTAATAAATCTGAATGGCCAAACCTACCGATAACGTGAAAGTGGCATACCAAAGTGATCCAAACTAAACACCAGAATTGGCCGACACAAATAAAGCAAAACTTAAAGCATTTCTTTGGAAACATCACTATCTCTACATATACGTTCAGTATTATAGGATTATGTTTTATTTTATGCAATGACTATAGGATAATGTAATGACATGTATCATAATAAGCTTTTTAGCATGTATTACATAATATATCATTAATGACGACTCAATATCATAAATGTGTTTTATATTCTGCAATAATATAATTTATTTCATCTAACATTTTGATATAAATGTGATCTAGTAGTAATGGTCATTTTACAAATTCTCAGGCACCCGAGTTTGATTTATCTCTGATGCAAAAGGAAGAAAAAAATGGTTTTAGGATATGAGTCTTAATTATGGATCGGGGCTTGTCGATCCAATTATAGTAAAGTTAACAAAAATTTTTTTTGATATAAATACTTTTGTTTAAAAGAAATTCACCAAAGTAGTATGATAAAAAGTGGAAAAAGTGTCTTGATTATGTTGTAAAAAACGTTTACTTCTGTTACTTTATCAAAATTTGATTTACAATATGAATCAGATTTTTGTCAAAATGAAAAACAGTACAACGTCAAAACTGGAGTTTGTGGTAGTGGGAAACCAAATGCTTATTATGGTTGTCATCCGTAAACTTTTTAAGTTCTCCATTAATGTGGCTTAAAAACGTTTCCTTGGAATAAATTTATGGAGGATATGATCCATTACGTGTAGGGATTACCAAACTCAGGTTCCATAATTTCGTAGGTATATATAATCAATGAGTTAAGTTTTACAAAATTAGGGTGATGTATTTATTGAGTATTGACTTTATACCATCTCGTGATTTAAGTGGTGTGTAGTGGTTACATTGCACTTATCGTAGGCCATGAATCAAGAACCAACCATGCATACCTAATAAATAATACAAATGAAGTGTATGCGTGTGTGTGTTGAGTAGCTGTTGAGGAATGTAAGTGAGGTCAAGCTCGAAGACCCCACATTATTGGGGAGAAAGAATCAACTAGAAGATTGTTTAGAATAATAAGTAGTACACTTAGACTTTCGTACAATACAATAATAATGACCTTAATTAGTGGGTTTCTGACACAACCATAACATTTTGTCTGTCCTATTGTAAAATTTTAAATCTCTATTATAATAAAACCGTAGCGTTGAATTATCCGTTTAATTTATAATAATAGAATAGAGATTTAAAATCTATGATTGGTCCATTTGTATTAGATAATTAATTTGTCTGAATAATATTTGTTTAGATAATCTATGACATGATTCAGTTATATCTTTGTCTTTTTGTATCAATAAATTTAAATTGTTACGATTTGATTGGTTAAACTACATAGATTTAATCAATTAAATAGATTACGATAAGATTCTTAACAGATTTTGCTATTGGTTGAATTAAAGATAATTCCTTAATTGTTACGATTTGATTGACTAAACTACATGAATTTTATTGGTTGAATTAAATATATTTCTTTAATTGTTATGATTTTATTGGCTAAACTACATAAATTTGATCAAATAGATTTCCTTATGAGTTGAATTAAAGATATTTCATTAGAATAAATTTCATTAATTTGATTCAATATATATAATTAATTCGATTAGTTTCTTATTTGATAGATTCCGTCAAGACAAATTAGTTGAAGTTGATTGGTTTAATTAACATATTTTATTAATTCAATAGATTTGGCTGAATCATAGTTTGTTAAGATTATGATGATAATCTTTAATTAAATAGATTTAGTTTGTTATTTAAATTATGATTAGAACATTAATTCAATAACTACCCAAATCTCTATTATAATAAAACCGTAGCGTTGAATTATTCGTATAATTTATAATAATATAATAGAGATTTAAAATCCATGATTGGTTGATTTGTATTAGATAATTAAATTGTTTGAATAAAATTTGTTTAGATAATCTATCACATGATTCAGTTGTATTTTTGTCTTTTTGTAGTAATAAATTTTAATTAATTTGATTTGATTGGTCATACTTGAATTTGAGCCATAACTTGATTGGTTGAAGTTTGAACCAAACATTTTTTTCTAAGTTTTTAAAATAAAGATAAGTTTGTTAAGATTATGATATTATTCTCTTAATTAAACAGATTTTGTTTGTTTGTTAAATTATGAAAAGAATATTAATTCAATAACTATTTAAGTACCTTATATTTAAGGAAAATCAAACAAAAGATATTCCTAATCATAGTAGAATATAAATTTAATTGAAGTCTGTGTAAGAGACATCTCATGTTAAATTTAATAACACCAACAAAATTGACACTCTTTTTCTCTCGATTATTATTTCTTCATCACGTCTTTCTCTGAAATTTTTTCGTTGAAACCTAACCAAAAAACTTGGAGGATTAAAGTCAAAATTTTAAACCTTTGGAAGGTATACACCAAAGAACATGGTCAAACTATTGATATAGTTATTTATAATTTTAAAGTATATTATTAATAATTTATTCACGTGAATGATTTTATAATAATTTAAAATATTTTCTAATTAATTGATATATCTTTTATAATAAAACTGTTGAAATTAGATATTTTGTGTCTTTGTAATAATATAATAAAAAATTTAAATCTCTTGATTTATTATGATTGTTCGATTTGTTTAAACTAATTAATTTATTTTTTTGTTTAGATAAAATTTTTTTTAAAAACTAATTATTTATTTTAATTTGATTTCAATAAATACATACAGGAAACTTTAACCAATTAAGATTTGATTTTTGCTGGGTTTAAAAAGAAATCTCTTACCAATTAAGATTTAAATTTTGTTTGTAAAAAAAAAAAACTTTAACCCATTAAGATTTGATTTTTGTTGGTGTAAAAAGACCAATTAAAATTTTATTTTTGTTGGTTTTAAAAAGAAATCTTTAACCAATTAAGATTTGTTTTTCTTTTGTTTTAAAGAAAAATCTTTTGTTTAGATTTTGATAAGAATATTAATATGATTTTGTTTGTTTTAACAAATAAATTTGTTTGGATTTTAATAAGAGCAATAATTTAAATGTTATTGGTCAACACAGTAACAAACAACAAAAACAATATTGGATTGAGATATTTCTAATTCAAATCTCTATATATAATAAAATTGTAGCGTTAACAAATTTATATATTTTATATTAATATTTTTATAACAATTATCTCTTGATAATATTATATAAGTTCCTTTAACTAATTCTTATTAATATTTTTATCTACATAATATTATTATTTTTTTTTAATTTTAATATAAAATGACTTTTAACTTAAATATCTCTATTATAATCAAAAAACGACAGGATTGACTGATGCTGTTCAAACAGGTACATGTTAGCAATATAATTTTCTGTATCTTTGTAATGAAGATTCTAAGTCTCTATTTTAATAAAACCATAACAATAAATTTTTTTTATCTTTGTAATAATATAATAAAGACTTTTTTTAAAATTTATTGGTCAATTTGTTTTATCTAACTACCTTATCCATTTCTTATAATTTCAATTAATTTGTTTTGATAAAACCTTTTTAATAGGCCTCACGATTATTTTATTTGTTTAGGATAAGAAAAATCTATTAGAATAAGAAAAACCCATCGTTTATAAATCCTTAAAAGTAGGATATATAGTTATAAGGATATCAAATCCAATAACAATAATGAAAATATTATATTTTTATTTTCAAATAATATCATTTTTATTTTCTAATATATAGAGATTAAATAAAATAAATAATAAAAATCAATAATTATCTAAAACTAAACGAAATAAGGTATAAGGAAATGTTTTGATAAAACTAATTTTTTAGAAACATATTTTGATTTTAATAAAATAAATATGATTATTTTGTTTGCTTAGAAAAATCAATAATTATCTAAAACTAAATGAAATAAGGTATAAGGAAATAAAGATAGGTTCGATGATTTTATTTGGTTTAATGGTTAGTTCATTTGTTTGGAAATAAATCTTTATCTCAATACTTTTTCAGTTCTAAAATATATGATGTTTAGGTTTTTCAGAAAAATTTAAAAACTC
This sequence comes from Lepidium aucheri, assembly GCA_900406435.1. Classification (NCBI taxonomy): domain Eukaryota; kingdom Viridiplantae; phylum Streptophyta; class Magnoliopsida; order Brassicales; family Brassicaceae; genus Lepidium; species Lepidium aucheri. The sequence continues at coordinate 17,569 of OVBA01004227.1, read as the reverse complement.
ATTTAATATTTGACATTTTCAACTAAAAATATACTTTTAATCTATATAAAAATTATTCAGCTAATTAGAAATCAGTGTATAGAATACAAATAATCAAAATATGTTAAAAATAATAATAAATATTGCTTTACAGATTGAAAACATCATATATTTTGGAAGAGATTGAGTAGTTTGTTTTGATTTTGATAAAATAAAGATTAATTTGGTTTCTATAGTTTTAGTAGGTCTGATAGTTTTAATTGGTTTAATACTTTTAAGTGATGAAATTCAAAAAACATAAAAAGTTAAATGTTACAAACATTAAATTTGAAATGTATTAGGATTATTTTTTCAAAAATATATTACAATAATTTTTAAATACAAGTTTAAATGCTTAAATGAACACATGATTTATATTTACCTAAATGAATATATATCTACAAACATAAATGAATACATTTTTAAAATCCTAAATAAACGCGGGATTGAAACTTAAATAAATACGAGTCTAAAAACCTATGTGACGGTGGCTGAAAAACATAAATAACACGAATCAAAAAGTTTTCATGTGAAAATTGTAATGAATTAAAACTTAAATCAACAGAGATAAATAAATATTTTTGTGTACAATATCGGGCATCATTATAATTTAATTTTTAATATATCAAATATGTATAAAATTAATAAATTCATATATATATATATACAAAATAAACCGTGAAGTATTAACAAAAAGAAATCATATGTCACATATAAATAAATAAAAATAGCTACAAATATTTATATTAAGTTTTTGCAAAAACATTACCGGTGCATAGCACGAGATATCATCTCGTTATAACATAAGTGACTATCAATTAGTTCCAGAGATAAACAATTTGTATAATCCAGATTCAGCACACCCTACTAAACCTCCAACGGGAGATTGGAACCAATTGCCCTGCAACACCAAACTTTTTATATAGAAATCAAAATTAGAAAGAAATATGAGTTTGTCATGTCTGGATTTTTCTACCTCTTGAGCAGTTGGACCACATGTGTATGTGGTTGGAGAGCTGTACGATGCTGACTACGACGGTGCATAAACAATCAATCTTACTACCCATGAATAAGCTCACTACAAGGATTTTTGTTTTAGTGGTTAATGAATAGTGATAGTAATTAATTTGTTGGGGGATATTAGTTTTTTTGGAATTTATGTTCGTTTGAGAATTCAAAATATTGGGTTATGTCTCAATATAATAAAGCTGTCGTAGTATTAACTATTTGATTATGTACATGATAATTAAATTATTTAAGCAGTATGTAAAAAAATTGAACCCCAAAAACTTTTTAAGGATAAAAGTGTAGTTCAATCATGAATGCATGTTTAATTTGGAGACTAATTCTACTTAAGTGGGGGAAAGTTGTGAAAACTATATTTTGAGTTTTTGAGACTTAATTTCAAGGTCCACAAAACCCACTAAGAGAATAGTTTGAATTTGAAGAAAAATTTGTTGAGAAATTAAAGAAGAGATAAGGTCATATCAACCTTACACCTAAACCTAGCCATATCTTCTATGATTTCGCCACATTCCTCTGCTGCCTCACTTTCTTTCTCTTTCCAAGTTTGCAATCTCGAAACCTAAAGAAAATCTCTCAGTCGCCTGAGTTTTTAGAGCCATCCACTAAAGCCTTAAACTGGTAAAAAAATTAGCCCAAGTTGCCCACTTTTAGGGGTTATATCGGTTCGATCACTGATCATCTGACCATAATTTTTGTAGGCTTGGAAAGATCCTGCTCTCAAGAGTTAGTAGGCAAAAATGGAACCCCAATCCGAGTTGTATCAGATCTAGTTCTTGTTTCAAACTTAAAGAATTTCTAGATTTTTGTTTCTGAATATGTGTTCGACTTGGCATGTTAGGGGTAGTTTTCTGACAATACATGAGCTAGGAGAGACAAATTCTTATAAGTTCTAGATAGAGGAGACATCCAGGAATCCAAAAGGATCGTCAGACCTTCAGATCTAGGTAAGATCTGATTTGGAAATGCGTGGCTTGTCCCGCAAGTAATATCTGCTATTCTAGAATATGAAACCAAATTTTTTCTGTTTTTTGCGTGTGAATGTATTTGTTGAGAGTGTTGTTTAAGCTTGTTTTCCTAACATTTTTCAGTTAATATTGATCAATCAAGGTGAGAATATGATCTGCAAGTATTTTAGCTTTACATAACTTTAGACCTAGTTCATCTAGGATTATAAAAAAATAACTATATTATATATTATATTAGATATTATAACAGGGATTAGTGATTTGGTGATAATATGATATTTGTTTGAATACTTAAAATATAATAAATAAATGATTGTGAATATGTGTTGTGGCATCTCATGAGAGATTAAATATTCAGTGTTGTTGGGAAAGTAATTGATTAAAGAAAGTATAGAGTTGTGATGTGTCTTTTAAAGAGTGGAAACATGGCAGAATCAAGCTATGGACCGTCGTCTTCCAAAGAAAAGAGACAATGGTCTGGAGTGGGCCGATGTGTTCGCCACAGTCCAAAAAACAGCTAACAACCTATGGGAGGATCGAGTTAAGGACCGTAGACTTCCACCGAGACTCTAGAGCCATTAAAGGATGATTGAGCCAATGTGTAAAAAATTGGCTGCTACGGAAGACCGACATTTTGGTACAACTTGTTGAAAAACATAAGTTGTACATGATTGGGATAGACTTACTTTAATTATGATAGAACATTGAGCCTCAGGTAGCAGAAGTGATCTCCTTACTAAGTATTTATACTCACCCCTCTCCATTTTTCTTTTTTTCTAGGATTGTGATTCAAGGTTTTTAATCATTGGTGGACTTTGAAAGGAATTGTTTTTGACAAGATCAGAGGAATAACGCGCTGTCTAGTATGATCAGAAACGAGGTGTCACAAATGTTAGGTTTTTAAGCAATTCATCAAATATCAATTGACTAATCTAGCAAAACCCTAAGCCCTGGATCATGTATTAACTTGATTGAATCTGATAAATAGAGAACATAATTGTAACTGGAGTTTGGTTAATGCAGCGGAGAATTGGTTCAGATACGAGATCAGCAAGTGCCCCAAGTGTTGCACCTCTATTGATAGTCCACACGCACACAAGTTGGACAGAAGTCTGCTAGAACTTTGTGTGCAACTCACCTCGGGATTTGACTTGTGCAATGAGTGGCTAGGGTTTCAGATGACCTCAAACTCATGCCCAAATATCATTATATATAGGGAGTTTAAGTCGGCCTAATTAATTCCTAGCTGAACTAGAATTAATTTAGGCCTGGCCCAAAATACTTAATTAATTCATAACTGAACTAGAATTAATTTAGGCCTGACCCAAAATACCTAATTAATTCCTAGCTGAACTAGAATGAATTTAGGTCTGGCCCAAAACACATGTTCTGATCCGGAATCTTGTATAATCATGCTCAAGTCATGGATTATTCCTATAATGATCATTCCCTATTGAATTGTCTCCATTTGCTTAGGTGTGTAACACAATAGGATCATATAGTACTAGCAGTGAGTGTCTCAACTCACAGATTATAAGTGGACTCTAGCAAGCCATTATAACCCCTAGTACCATATGACTTTGTCTAATCTCGATGTTAGAACCAACCATATGAGTAAGTAGAAATGATTGCAGGACATTCCCAATAATCTCCCACTTGTACTAGAATCATATACCCATAATCCCTTTGTCTCCATATCTTGATCTGCTCTAAGGAAAGAGTTTGTGTCATCCTTATTTTAATGAGCCAAATCAGTGTTCATCGAACTTGTATTTGTACTGATAAAGCAAACAAGCGTCTATCACCTTGTTTGAGCACGACCATTCATTCAGTATCAAATCTTTCGAAGGGCCCAAAGATATCTTTCTCCGTATATAGGAGGGAAAAATTCCATCTTGTTCCATCCTCTGTTCCTTTCTCACATTTCATGATCTGCCCGATAAATTCCTTTATAACCACCAGTTACGGTTGGCATTTGAAATTTTCAAAACACACCAATTCATCTGCAGGAAAGCAACATGAACCCAGGTCTAAGGACTATGAGAATCCNAGGACTATGCTCTATAGTCGTATGAGAATCTCTTATGACACTCATTATACGATCTCGTAGAGTTCTCATAGCGGGTCATTTCCGATGCTATGTTCATGTGACACACATCTATGTGATTGACTTGATACTTATTATCAATGACTCCATGAAACTTAGTCATCAGTCACCTCACATACTAGTCTATCTCGTTATTAGTATCCCACTTTAATAACCATTGACTAGGGAATGAAATAATTCATGCATTTTATGCCTATAGGGTTTCATGATCAAGTCCTCAACTTGATGGCCTATAAGAATGTCATGATTATTTTGAGATAAATATTTAATACAAGTATTAAATAGAAATGAAATAGTTTCATTAAAACAGAACCAATGTATGTTTACATCATAACATAAAACTATTACAGCTCCCACTGGAACTAAGATTACATCTTAAGATACCTAAGGCCTATACCATTGGCATGATACTCATGCTTAGCCCGTGGAAGTGCTTTCATCAAAGGATTAGCGACAATCTCTTCGGTTGAAACTCGGCTGATCTTCACGCCTCCTCTTTCAACGATATCTCTGATCAGATGATATCTCCTCTCTATATGCTTTGACCTCTGGTGCGATCTGGGCTCCTTTGCCTGTGCAACAGCTCCATTGTTGTCACAATACAGCACCACCGGCTCAGCAATACTCGGAATCACACCAAGTTCAGTGATGAACTTCCTTATCCAAACAGCTTCCTTTGCAGCTTCAGAAACAGTGATGTATTCAGCTTCAGTAGTAGAGTCAGCTACGGTGCTTTGTTTGGAACTCTTCCAACTAACTGCACCGCCATTCAGACAAAAGACATAACCGGACTGAGACCGGGAATCATCTTTATCCGTCTGAAAGCTTGCATCCGTGAATCCACTAATAATCAACTTCTCACTTCCTCCATACACCAAGAACATATCCTTAGTATTCCTTAAATATTTCAGGATGTTCTTGACGGCAGTCCAGTGAGTCTCACCTGGATCTGATTGGTACCTGCTTGTCATACTTAATGCACAAGCAACGTCTGGACAAGTACAAATCATAGCGTACATGATGGATCCTATTGTGGAAGCATAGGGAATCCTACTCATGCGTTCTCGCTTAGTAGGTGTCTTGGGACACCCCGTCTTGCTTAGAACCATGCTATGAGACATTCGTAAGAAGCCCTTCTTGGAATCTTGCATGCTGAATCTGCTCAAGACCTTATCTATGTAAGTGTCTTGACACAATCCGATCAGCCTTTTAGGTCTATCTCGGTAGATCCTGATTCCAAGAATATAGGCGGCTTCACCCATGTCCTTCATTAAGAAACACTTTCCGAGCTAAGCCTTAAAGGACTTCAGCACCAAAATGTCATTTCCGTTCAATAATATTTCGTCCATGTACAGCACAAGAAACGTAACTGCGCTCCCACTAAACTTCTTGTATACGCATCTTTCTTCTTCATTCCTGATGAAGCCAAATTCTTTGACCGCTTCATTGAAACAAAGATTTCAACTCCGTGATGCTTGCTTTAATCCATAGATGGATTTGCAAAGCTTGCACACTTTCCCAGCAGCTTTAGGATCGACAAAACCCTCAGGTTGTGTCATATACACATCCTCTTCCAGAATACCATTCAGGAACGCGGTTTTGACATCCATCTGCCAAATCTCATAATCATAATGAGCAGTAGTTTCTAGGAGAATCCGAATAGACTTAAGCATAGCAACTGGACAGTAGGTTTCATCATAGTCAACACCGTGGACTTGTTTGAAACCCTTAGCTACCAGTCTAGCTTTATAAATCTGTATGTTACCATCCACATCAATTTTCTTCTTGAAAACCCATTTACACTCGATTGCTTTCGCACCATGAGGTAAATCGACCAAGGACCAAACTTGGTTTTCTGACATGGATCCCATTTCGGATTCTGTGGCCTTTAACCACTTTACGGAGTCAGGGCCCATCATTGCTTCTTTGAAGTTTGCAGGTTCATCGCTGTCAACAATCAACAAATCCTGTCCTTCAGTCACGAGGAATCCCTGATATCTCTCGGGTTCATGATGGATTCTATCAGATCTGCGAGCTTCAGGCTTTACTGGTGTCGGTTCCACAACATCTTGCGAGTCTGACTGCTGCTCTTCCTCTACAGATTAAGCAGCTTCCTGTAGCTCTCGAATTTCTTCGAGTTGTACTTTACTCTCACCACTTTTCTTAGAAAGAAACTCTCTCTCGAGAAAAACACCATGTTGAGCAACAAACACTTTGTTCTCGGTTTGGTTGTAGAAATAGTACGACTTGGTTTCTTTCGGATAACCAACAAAGAAGCACTTATTTTATTTGGGTGCAAGTTTATCGGATATTAATCATTTCACATAAACCTTGCAGCCCCAAATCTTCAAGAAAGATAGATTGGGAACTTTTCCCGTCCACATCTCATATGGTGTCTTTGCCACTGATTTTGATGGCACTCTATTCAGCGTAAACACAGAAGTTTCTAGAGCATATCCCCAAAAGGATAACGGAAGATCAGTGTGATTCATCATTGATCGAACCATGTCAAGTAATGTTCGATTCCTCCTCTCAGACACACCATTCCATTGTGGTAATCCGTGAGGACTGAGTTGTGAAACAATTCCACAATCTCTCAGATGGTCGCTGAACTCTTGACTTATGTATTCACCTCCTCGATCAGATCGAAGAGCCTTAATACTCTTGCCAAGTTGATTATGTACTTCATTTTGGAACTCTTTGAACTTTTCAAAAGATTCCGATATGTGTCTCATCAAATAGACATAACCGTATCTATTAAAGTCATCAGTAAATGTAATAAAGTAGTTGAAATTTCCACTGGCACTTATGCTCATCGGACCGCATACATCAATATGTATAAGGCCCAATAAGTCGCTGACCCTTTCATTGACTTTGTTGAAAGGAGCCTTTGCCATTTTGCCCAATAAACAAGATTCACATTTCTCAAATGATTCATAATCAAATGAGTCCAAAAGCCCATCATGATGAAGCTTTTGGATGTGTTTCTCGTTTATATGCCCTAAATGACAATGCCAAAGAAAGATCGGGTTCGAATCATTTACTTTGAAGCGTTTGGTATTAATGTTATATATTGGTGTAGATTGGTCAAGAATATAAAGCCCATTCAACAATGGGGCGCTACCATAAAATAAATCATCTCGAGTAAAAGAACAACATTTATTTTTAATCAAAAATGAAAAACATTCCATATCCAAAACCGAAACGGAAATAATGTTTCTGCTTATAGTAGGCACATAGTAGCAATTTTCTAAAATCAAAACTAAACCAGATGGAAGAGACAAATTATATGTTCCTACGGCTAATGCAGCAACTCTTGCTCCATTTCCTACACGCAGATCCACTTGCCCCTCCTCCAAGCTTCTAATGTTGCTTAGGCCCTGCATATTAGTACATATATGAGCACCACAGCCGGTATCAAGTACCCATGAAGTAGAACTTGATGAAGTAACATTTACTTCGATAACAAAAATACCTGAAGGAGCGTCATACTGCTTCTTCATCTTCTTGTAATCTTTCGCATATTTCTTGCAGTTTCTTTTCCAATGCCCTTGCTCGTTGCAGTACTTGCACACGTCCGTTTTAGATGGGCTAGGCCTGGTTCTGGGTGTGGGTGTGGCCGGCTCCTGGTTCATAACCGGGTCAGCTTTGGCCTTTCCCTTACCCTTGTCCTTCCCTTGTTTCTTGAACGATTTACCCCCTTGCACTAAAAGTACAGGCGGCGTGCTGTTCTTGATGTTCGACACTGCTGTTTTAAGCATTCCGTGCAGTTCAGTCAACGTCTTTGTCATGCTGTTCATATTATAGTTCAAAATGAACTGATGATAGCAAGATGACAGCGACTGGAGTATGATGTCCGTAGCCAACTCTTGGTTAAGGGGGCAGTCTAGCTTAGTCAGGTTGTCAATGTAACCCATCATTTTAATGACATGACTACTCACCAAACCATCCTTCGATAGTTTGCATTCTATGAGAGATTTCACCGTTTGTTATCTCTCATGTCGTGCCTGTTCCTGAAACATTCCTTTCAGGCTAGTCACGATCTCAATGGGCGACACCACACTCTTGTACTGCACCTGCAGTTCCGAGGTCATGGTCGCAAGCATCAAGCATTGCACATCTATCACATCATTGGAATGCTTATCCCAAGCATTCCTTGCTGCAAGAGCGGTATTGGCAGCCGGTCTAGGAGGCAAGACTTGTTCCAAAACATAGTCTTTCTTCTCATGCCTGAGAACAATTCTCAGGTTCCGGTACCAACTTAGGAAATCTTCCCATTCAACTTGTCCTTCTCAAGGACAGATCGAAGGGAGAATGAGTTGTGGTTGTTGTTGTTGTTAGCCATAGCTGAAATTAAGAGAGGTAAAGAGTTTTAGTTATGATGGTTTAAGTGTTTAGAAATCTTAACATATTTAAGAAAACTCACATTGTATTCAATCAATGGTTCCTCAATTGAATACAATAATTTCGAGATCCATATTTCACAAAGATCTGAGTGAGCTGAGCTCATCACCCAGACTTTAGCTATTTAGGTAAACAACTTATTTGCTAGTTATATCATATATATAACTCTCGGTCGTGATTTGACATCTTATATGCCAAAATCACTCCGATGTCTCTAAGCCCAAGACGGTCTTGATAGCTCAGTCAAGTAAACCAATCTTATAGTCATATGGTAACAGTTACTATCTACCTCACCCATGTCAAAGTAGGTACCTAGCCCGAGCTAGCCCACCATACGATGAAACGGGCCTTGACAGTTGACGTGAATTGGAAAGACATCAATTTCTTGATATTTGTTTGAGGAACTAAACTTTAACTTGAATGTATATCATATATGCACTCAAGAGGGTTTAAAGGGGATTTTAAAACACAAAGAAATCAAATCAAAGGCTTTAAAATTTTTCATAAATTTTTTTAATCCGGACCCTGTGCAGGTCGGCACCTGCTAGTTTTACTCCGACTTGGTTTAATTTTTTTATTAAACCGATTGTGAGAAAACCGTTTTGGTATAATCTTATTAAACCGGACCATTGAGGGCTATAATAAATTAGGTTGTTACAGTCCAATCCAATCATATTGAACCGGGAACTGTTGGTCTGCTCCAAACCGATTTGATCTCATCAAACCGTTGCAAAATAGACCGAATGGGATATGTTCTGGTCGGCACCATGGGATTTTAGGTCAAATTTTATTTTGGTTTATCACATTAGTAAAATCCTAATTTGATTGCCTCAGGGCCGCTTTGATCGACACAAACCTATCAATCAAAACCCTGAGAACACAAACCCTAATTTTCGATTTCAACAAAACCCTAATCATGCAATTCTAATCCGATTAAAACAAACTTTTAATCAATCAATCGAGCATGAAAACATCAGATTTCAATAAGAATACAACCTACCCTAATTTTTGATTTCAACAAAACCCTAATCATGCAATTCTAATCTGATTAAAACAAACTTTTAATCAATCAATCAAGCATGAAAACATCAGACTTCAATAAGAATACAACCTGGCTGTGATACCACTGTTAGGTTTTTAAGCAATTCATCAATTATCAATTAACTAATCTAGCAAAACCCTACTCCCTAAATCATGTATTAACTTGATTGAATCTGATAAATAGAGAACATAATTGTACCTGGAGTTTGGTTAGTGCAGCGGAGAATTGGTTCAGGTACAAGATCAGCAAGTGCCCCAAGTGTTGCACCTCTATTGATAGTCCACACGCACACAAGTTGGAGAGAAGTCTGCTAGAACTTTGTGTGCAATTCACCTTGGGATTTGACTTGTGCAATGAGCGGCTAGGGTTTCGGATGACCTCAAACTCGTGCCCAAATATCATTATATATAGGGAGTTTAAGTCGGCCTAATTAATTCATAGCTGAACTAGAATTAATTTAGGCCTGTCCCAAAATACCTGATTAATTCCTAACTGAACTAGAATTAATTTAGGCCTGAGCCAAAATACCTAATTAATTCCTAGCTGAACTAGAATTAATTTAGGCCTGGCCCAAAATACATGTTATGATCCGGAAGCTTATATAATCATGCTCAAGTCATGGATCATTCCTATAATGATCATTTCCTATTGAATTGTCTCCATTTGCTTAGGTGTGTGATCCAATAGGATCATATAGTACTAGCAGTGAGTGTCTCAACTCACAGATTATAAGTGGGCTCTAGGAAGCCATAACATATGACTTTGTCTAATCTTGATGTTAGAACCAACCATACGAGTAAGTACAAATGATTGCAGGACATTCCCAACAATAAATAGTATGATGAGTAAAGTCTCCAAAATTTGGTATTTTTTTTCTTGTATAATTAGGCTGAGCAATATACTTTGATCCCAAAAACCAAATCGAACCTTACACTAAATTTAGTGTACTGAATTGAACTATAGCTGTCTAAATATATGAATAAGACCTATATTTTTGTACCAAACAATTCAATCCAAATTTGAACTGAAGTGAACAAGAAACTAAATGGCTAACAGAAATGCCTAAAATACAATTATATACCTAAAAAATTATTTTATATTTCTAAACTTTTAATAACTTACATATTCAGACCAACAAGTGAGTTTTGAAAAATCTAAAATCTTCTTCTCTAGCAATGTTCATCGCAATCTTGTAATACTGATTAGTGAGGTGAGCGAGGTTGCGGTGTCTTGTGATCTTGGGAAGTATTTGGGCATGCCTATCCTCCAACACAAGATTAATAAGGATACTTTTTCAGATGTATTAGAGAAAGTTTCTTCAAGATTAGCAGGATGGAAAAGAGGACTTTTGAGCTTGCCTGGTCGTATAACTCTTACTAAAGTTGTTCTTACCTCCATCTCCGTTCATACAATTAGCTCCATTCTTTTACCGAGCTCTACTTTTGATTGTTTGGACCGCCTTATAAAGTCCTTTATTTGGGGAGGAACAATTGAACAACAGTCCCAACACCTTATATCTTGGAATCGTGTATGTAGTCCAAAAGTAGAGGGAGGACATGGCATTCAAAGAGCGAGAGATATGAACAAAGTGTTAGTGTCAAAACTCGGGTGGAGAATTTTGAATGAGAAGTCGAGTTTATGGAAGCAGGTTTTGTCTTATAAGTATAAGATTAACAATATTTGTAACGGGGATTGGTTGATACTCAAGAGTAATTGGTCATTTACATGGCAAAGCATTATCTCTGGAATTAAGGAGGTAATTTTACCGGGTCTTAGTTAGGTTGTTGGCAATGGCCAGAGTGTTAACTTCTGCAGGATAGATGGTTATGTCATGAGCCAATCATGGATCTTTTGAATTTTGTTATTCCCAGTGATATCCTTGCTATGCTTGCATCGAGTTTATGGACTATGGGTAAGGGTTGGAATCATGGTCTGATTGATCCTTATACCCCAGAATATGTGAAATTACATCTTACTTTAGTTGTACTAGATGAAGTAACTGGTTCGACTGATCGTATTTCCTGGAGTGGCAGCCCTAATGGGAAGTTTACGGTCAATTCCATTTATTCTCTACTCACTAAGAATCTGTTTCCACGACTAAACATGAGTGGTTTCTATGAAAGCATTTAGAGGCTTCGGGTTCCTGAACGGATATGGGTTTTCTTGTGGCTTGTTTCACACCAGGTTATCATGAAAAATGTGGAGTGATGTCATCATCATCTTAACTCGTCTGATACTTGTCTGGTATGTCGAAATGGTGCCAAATTGATAATCCATGTCTTACGGGACTGCCCCTCTATTTCTGCTATCTGGGTACGTATTGTACTGCTATGGAGACAACAATCTTTCTTTAACTTGTCTCTTTTTGAATGAATCTATACAAATGTTGGTGATTTTTGAACTATTGAGAGGTGTGATTGGGCTGTTCAGTTCACATTGACACTTTTGTGATCCTAGAAGTAGAGATGCGAATATGTTTTTAATTCTCCATGGAAGTGTCAAGATAAAACTCAATTCATTAAAGATTTGGGTCAAGTTGTTTCAAAGGCTTATAAACAAATTGACAAGGGTGGTACACATATGGCACATACTGAGCGATGGATTAGGTGGATTCCACCTAATACTTGTTGGTTCAAGTTGAATATGGATGGGGCTTCCGGGGTAAACTTGGTTTTGCGGTTGTGAGTGAAACTTTTCATGATGAACATGGTAATTGCTGCTGCTGTTTCTCGGTGAACATTGGGAGCTGTTTGGTACCTTTGGCAGAGCTATGAGGAATTTACTATGACTTATATATCGCATGAGAACGTCAGGTTCCTCGTGTTGAGCTTGAAGTGGATTCCGAGTTGATGGTGGGATTTCTAAACATAGGGGTTAATGACGAGCATCCCCTGTGTTTCCTAGTACACATGTGCTACGGTTTCATATCTAGGGACTAGATAGTCCGTAGCTCTCATGTGTATAGAGAAGCTAACCGTCTTGCTGATGGTTTAGCTAGCTATGCTTTTTCCTTTTCTTTGGGTTTTTGCTTTTTTAATTTCGTTCCAAAAGATGTGAACTCATTATTTTTGCACGTTCTGAGCAGCTGAGCTCATGCTAGATTTGTTGTTGTTTGATTTCCTTTTCGGTTTTAATAATATTGGGCTTTGACCTAGTTTTTTGATAAAAAACAATTTCAAATTTTCTTTGATTTTTTAATAATTTTTATTATGTTGTAAAATTAATGGAATGTATATATTATTAATGAACAAGAGTTACATATTTTTAGAAGAATACAATCCCATGAATAAGTAAAGTCTAGATAGATTAGAAAATAGTCTCAACCGTCTTTGATCTAATGGGCCGATTAGGGAGTCCATCCATATGATTTATAACACCCCCCTTTGGATGAATAACTGTGCCTGACACTAAAATGGGATCTCTATAATGCGCTGGGAAATGTTGCCTCATTAAAACCTTACCTGAAAAAACCCAGTGGGATAAAACCATGGTGAAGGAAAAAGAGTACAACACGCATTACTCCCCCCTGATTTGAGCATCACTGTAGATCCTTAAGTCTTCGCATTCCGATCTGATGGATGAGCTCCGGAATGTTGATGTCGGCAATGATTTGGTGAATAGGTCGGTTGAATTTTTGCTTGACCGGATCTGTTGAACTTTGACCTGACCGTCCTTTTGCAATTCATGGGTGAAGAAGAACTTAGGTAGAATATGCTTCGTCCTTAAGTTGAGCAATACATGCCGCATTATCTTCAAACATAACCGTTGGCTCCTTTTCTTCTTTCATGCCACAATTGGATCAGATATGTTGAGTCATGGACCGCAACCAAACACACTCTCGACTGGCTTCGTGAATGGATAGGATTTCCGCATGGTTAGATGATGTTGCAGCGATCGTTTGCTTCATGGATCTCCACGAAATGGCCGTTCCTCCATGCGTGAAAAAATAATCTGTCTGTGACCTAGCACAGTGTGGATCCGATAGATAACCTGCATCAGCAAAACCAACTAATATATCCTTGTTATGGTTAGTGTAAAACAATCCTAAGTCCTTTGTCCCTTGTAAATATCTTAGGATGTGTTTGATACCGTTCCAGTGCCTTTAAGTTGGACATGGACTAAAACGAGCTAGGAGACTCACGACAAAACATATGTCTGGTCTAGTGTGACTAGCCAAGTACATTAAAGCTCCTATGGGACTGAGGTATGGCACTTCTGGACCGAGAATTTCTTCATCGTTTTTGTTTGAACCAAATGGATCGCTGTCCAATCCGAGGCTTCTAACAACCATTGGGATGGTCAATGGATGGGCCTAGTCCATATTGAATCTCTTGAGTACTTTTTCAGTGTATGCCAATTGATGCACAAGAATTCCATTAGATACATACTTAAGTTGTAGTCCCCAAACAGAATTTGGTCTTGCCTAGGTCTTTCATTTCAAATTCGACTTTCAAGCATTCTACTGTTTGGGCGATTTCACCAGATATCCCGAGGATGTTTAAGTCATCCACATATACTGCTATGATAACAAATCCTTTGTTTGCAAACTTCTTGATGAAAATACATGGACTGATCGGATTGTTTCTATAACCTTCTCTGATGAGATAGTTGCTTAACCGGTTATACCGCATACGCCCGCATTGCTTCAGTCCATATAAGGAATTGTTCAGCCTAATGCAATGTTGATCACATGACCCTTTCTTATCTTTGAGTTCAATGCCATCTGGTAATCTCATATATATTTCATTGTCCAGTGGGCCATAGAGATATGCGGTTACAACATCCATTAACCGCAAGTCCAATTTCTCTCTTATAGCCAGAATTATGAAGAATCAAAATGTTGTTGCATCCACCACAGGAGAATAAGTCTCTTCATAATCGATTCTGGGTCTTTGTGAGAATTCTTGTGCTACAAGCCGTGCCTTGTATCTAACAACTTCACCAAGTTTATTTCTCTTTCGCACAAAAACTCATTTGCTTCCCAANCACCACAGGAGAATAAGTCTCTTCATAATCGATTCTGGGTCTTTGTGAGAATTCTTGTGCTACAAGCCGTGCCTTGTATCTAACAACTTCACCAAGTTTATTTCTCTTTCGCACAAAAACTCATTTGCTTCCCAATGGTTTGACATTAGATGGTGTCCTTAAGATCGGACCAAACACATCTCGTTTCTTTAAACTATTTAACTCCACGTTTATAGCTTCTTTCCATTTTAGCCAATCTGATCTATGAGTGCACTCTATAATGGACGTGGGTTCTAGATCCTCTTGTGTATCCGCAATTTCAAGTGCTACCTTATATGCAAATCTATCATTGATGTCGACATCTTTTCTGTTCCATCAAGTACCAGACATGATACAATTAATCGAGATCTCATTATTATCAATCCCTTCAAAACCTTGAGATTCGGCTTCCCGAACATCGTTAACTGGTCCGTTAGGGTTAGGGTTGGCTGCGGTCCTGTCTGATATCTCGGGAATCTTGGTTTGATCCATTGCACCTTTCTTTGATTTCTGAGGATTCTTATCTTTGGAACTCATAGGTCTGCCACGTTTATGAGGTGGTGCAGACACTGTAGCAACTTGAGTGAGTCCCTTTCGGAAATCTATTCGTTCGGGTGCATTACAAGCTGGTACGTACGATATAGTAACTTTCTTTGGGTCAGTAAAGGAATCTGGCAATTGATTAGCTAGCTTTTGTAAATGAATAATCTTTTGGACTTCAGATTCACATTCAATAGTCCGAGGATCTTGCCAATTTAATGATGTTTGATTCCATGAAATTTCCTTGACCAGATTGTTTGTCTCTCCACCTAAGGATGGATATATCGATTCATTGAACTGGCAATCCGCATATCTGGCCTCAAATAAAGCTCATGTGGTAGGCTCAAGATATTTAATAATGGTGCGAGAAT
Source organism: Lepidium aucheri (assembly GCA_900406435.1). Taxonomy (NCBI): domain Eukaryota; kingdom Viridiplantae; phylum Streptophyta; class Magnoliopsida; order Brassicales; family Brassicaceae; genus Lepidium; species Lepidium aucheri. The sequence continues at coordinate 2,092 of OVBA01004227.1, read as the reverse complement.
CAAATCCAACATATATTCCCTTCCTCCTTTGAGGTCCCATCTTAGTTCTCTGTGGTGGTGCGATGGGTACATAGACTGAACACCCAAATGTCTTACAATGAGAGATGTCTGGCTCATGACCCATTAGTAATTGAGATGGCAAATATCTATGCTCACTAGATGGCCGGATGCGTATTAGTTCAGCAGTGTGTAAAACAACATGTCCCCAAGCTGAGACCGGAAGCTGTGACCTCATGAGTAATGGTTGAGCTATCAACTGAATCCGTTTAATGAAGGACTCAGCTAGCCCGTTTTGTGTATGTACATGTGCAACAGAATGTTCAACACTTACCCCCGTGGACATACAATAATCATTAAACGCTTGGGATGTGAATTCACCAGCATTGTCTAGACGTATAGTCTTTAATGGAAAATCTGAAAAGTGGGCTCGCAATCTGATAATTTGGGCCAATAACCTAGCAAATGCTTGGTTTCTAGAGGACAATAGACATACATGTGACCAGCGGGTCAATGCATCGATTAAAACCATGAAGTACCGAAATGATCCACAAGGTGGATGAATCGGACCACAAATGTCCCTTTGAATCTGTTCTAGAAATGTCAAGGTTTCTTTAGACACTTTGACTGGTGAAGGCCGTGTAATCAACTTCCCTTGTGAACAAGCAATGCACCTGTGGTGCTTAGGGAAATCACGATTCTCCTTAAAAGAATGCCCTTTAGAGCTTTGAGTTAATTTACACATCATACTTAAACCCGGATGACCAAACACGGTCGTGCCAAGTAGTGTAATCATTAAACCGTGCTTTGATAGCAGCATTATCCTCAATCATAATGAACTTAGCATAGTAAATACCAGTAGACAATGCGGGTATAGTATTAAAGACTTTTTTATGGCCGTTTGAGTTTCAATATGGAAACTGTTTAGCCTTATATCTTTGAAACTCAATAGATTTCTCTTAGAACTGGGTGAGTATAGAACATCTAGAATTTCTAGATGCGTGCCCTTAGATAACAACACATGGGCTTGGCCGTGACCTTCTATTAGGCTCGATATACCCGCTATTGTGCTAATGTTTGCGGTTTTCAATGTGAGATTTATGAAGTAATTCTTGTCTTTCAATATGGTGTGGTTGGATCCACTATCCACCACAATGATATTCTTGTTCTCGTTCATATCTTCAATAGACAAGAGATATGTCTTAAACATTATTTCAATCAACACAAGCAAGCACAATATAGAATCTTAGAGAAAAATGGTTTCATATAAAATTAATAAAAAGTCTAATACAAAACCAAAGTCTTAAAGCAATAGAAATCATAAAGCAATGAAATAAAACAAAGCAAAGCAAAACAAAACCAAAACAAAGCAAATGACTAGATGCCGAATTCACTCTTCTTCTTTGAGGAGGTCCGAAGTCTCATAGTCCATAGAATCATCATTCTCATGGTTGAAGTCACCTTCACCATCGCGATGAACTATATTAGCCTCGGGATGCTCTTTCCCATGCTTTTGATATAGATCAGAAAGGAACTTAGGAGTACGACAAGTCTTAGCACAATGATTTGTCATTCCGCACCTATGACAAGATGACAATTTAGCCGAGGTAGATGAATGGGCCGTGTGATGCGGTTTGGAAATTCCGCGACCTCTACCACGACCATAACTGAGGTTAGGTTGGTTGCCTCGATTCGAGCTATAGTGGAAGTTTCCACGGCCGCACCCACCACGTCCGTTCAAACTACCGCGACCGTGGCCGGAAGAGCTATCACATTGGACATAATTTGAATCTTTTGTGTCTCTCTTGGCTCCTTCAACCTTATGGACCTCTGGCAATGGGGTTGCTCCCGGGGGCTTTGTGAGTTGTTAAGCATAAGCAACTCATTGTTCTTCTTAGCAAGAAGCAAACAAGAAATCAACCCCTCGAATGTCTTATAATTCATTGCTTGGTATTGTTGCTGGAGCACCAAGTTTTGAGTGTGGAAATTTGATAACGTCTTTTCGAGTAGATCATGATTAGTTACCTTCTCTCCACAGAGTTTTAAGAGTGAAACAATCGAGAACAACTGAGAGTTGTACTCATCAACGGATTTG
>OVBA01004226.1:2751-24337 GCA_900406435.1 Lepidium aucheri | reverse complement strand
TCATTATTTTTCCATAAACTCGAATGTGGGACCCAACTTAGAGGAGACTTCGGCTGAAGTTTCCTTTATTTTTTGAGACTTCACGTGAAGTCTCCGCTTTTAAATTACTTTGCTCTATTTTTGGTCAAAAAACTGTAATCTTGGTCAACTTCATAAATAACCCCTATGTAGGCCCCAATTTAGAGGAGACTTCACATGAAGTCTTCTATTTTATTGGAGACCTCACGTGAAGTCTACTCAAATTTAAAATTTTTCCCAAATTGCAAAACTAACCCACAATTCCGTAGACTTCAGGTGAAGTCTCCCACCTTTTTTTTTCTTCAAACGGAAATGAGTAGACTTCATCTGAAGTCTACTCCCCGAATCAAAAAAATAGTCAAATGCAAAACTAACCTGTCTGTTGACTAGTAGACTTCACGTGAAGTCTACTATGTGAGTAGACTTCATGTGAAGTCTACTCTCTCCAAATTTTCTAAAATCGAAGAATAGCTTAATTTGAGTAAATAATTATTGTTACCTTCTTTAAACGCCCACAATGTTGAACTTCAGAGTTGATCGTGGCTTAAACTCCCTAAATTAACCAAAAAATCGTAAGTTTTAAGATTTCAAACAAAATTTTGTGAAGTTTTTGGCTAGAAATGAAGAGAGAATGGGAGCTAATGTTGGTGAAAGTTGTGAAAAAGCATAATAATGAAGAAAGAATGACATTTAGAGCTTTGATTTGGTTGGTAATGGTAGTTGATTGAATTGAAGATGAATGGCATTTTGGTAAATATTTGAGACTACAAGGATATTATAGTAGTTTTCCATTGTGCTGAAACTTAAAAAAAAACATAAAACTAATGGCATTTTTGATATTACATGAGGTTATAGGAGTAAATAGTAGAGTGTTTTAGAGAGAGAAAATAGGAGGTTAGTTTACCCATTGACCATAGTCAATGGGTTATTTTAGAAAGAAACCCAAGATTATTATGTCTTGTAAAAGCAAAACATTCGACAATCTTGCAGAAAATTTTCTAAGGGAGGCCCATGCTTTTGTTTACCCCTTCATATTGGGATTTCCGTTCCAAAATTCTCTTACTTTTGAGTCCAAAAATAATATTCAAACGTGTAAGGAAATAGTTGGGAATGAGTCCGGGAGTTCATTAAATTCTCATTGGGTATTTGTTTTTGTTAACAAAATAATATGATCCTAGACCATGGACCATTGACCGTGGTACAAGGTTTAGATTAAGTTATTGAGTTTTTGGCTAAATACACCAAAGATAAAGGAGAGACGAACTTCCTTGGGAAACATGTCGAAGATAAAAGGGGAGACAAAATTCTTAGACATGTTTCAGCTACCTAAACTCAATGACTCATCCATCAGTGAAGCACCTGACCCGTACACAAGGAGCTCACATCAACAACTTTACCCAAAGGATATTGAGGACATGCAGTTACTTATTAAGGAGCTGCAGACGCTACAAAATGAACTAAGGCATAAGGGTAACTTATATGGCTTCATGACTCAATCATCTAACACTTTGAAGTGGAATCAACTCAAAAGAAGCTCGAAGCTGAAAGTTATGAATTTTAGAAGTTGGACCTTTTGCGCTAAGGCCTTATTCGCGACAAAACCAAATATCAAGCTACACAGCCCAGCTCAGAAGCAGCCTTCAATCCGGACCACTTGGAGATTATTATTGGGTCTTTCACAGTTCCAAAAAGCCCAAGAACGCATCAATCCACCATTATATCCGAAATCTGTTCTAGTGAGGAGTCCTAGTAGATCGGTCTAACTTATCACGGATCAACCCACCGGTTTGTCTGGCGTTCATTCACTTTTCCGCAAGCAACTCTCTAGCCGTTGTAGCATCGCCTCCTTAAGTCTTCTTCACTTGTTCCTTTATCAACCAAGTCACGAAGATCGACTCCTTGAAGTCTTCTCTTGATCTTTTCTGCTCAACACCCACCACGAGGACCCTATCATTTTGGTATAGAGCCAAATATTCCTATCTATCCAAGTTGTATTCATCCAACCTTTATTTTTATATTTCTGTTTTTGTTTTGTTGTTTGAATTTTATAAAATCCATAAAAAAACCATAAAAATCTAATTCTTTTTACTATAGTTAGTTTAAAATCCAGAAAACCCATAAAAATTTTTATTTGATTTTGAGAATTCGTTTGCTATTTATTTTTTATAAAAAGAAAACCATAAAAAGTCTTTTTCATATGTTTTTATTGTTTTAATTTTATAAAAATAATAAAAACCCATAAAAATCCAATTTCTTTTGTTCTAAGTAGGTTAAACACAGAAAACCCATAAAAAATTGATTTGATTTTTAGAAGTCGTTTGCTATTTTATTTGTTAAAAAAAATACGAATTTGTTTTCTTTGTTTTCCTATTTTAATTGTTTCTTTGTTTTTAAAAAGAAAAGGAAATAAAAATGTTTTTCTCTTCCTTTGTTATTCTTTAATTTACTTGTTAAGATTTTGATTTCTTTATCGTGTTTATTTTTGTTTGTTGCAAGTATCCTCAATGGCTTACTACATGAAAAAAGTGGAGTTTTACACCGATGAGTCCGATTAGAACATTAAAGAAGAACAATCCGTGGACAACAATCATGAGAGACGTGAAGACCATTGGCTTGAGGATAAATATTAGTCTAAATATGATGAAAATCATCATGGAGAGGAGCTTGAACCTGAACCACCAGACCATAATCAAAGCTATTCCAATAAATGCCAAACCAAGCAATGGAGTGTCAAAACTGAATCTGAATTCAGTTATGAGGATGAACATGAACGTGATATGGAAGATTTGACTACAAAAACCCTCATAGGCGTGATGTGAAGCCATACCACCATGGAGTTTTAGTACCTAGAGTACAAGGCTATGCCAACTACACAAGACGTCCTAAACTACATATCGGTGTAAGTCATAGCTTTTATAATTGTGGTCCTAAACTTCCATCATTTTCAGGAACAGAAGATTATCTACAATGGAAATATGATATGAAAGAATATTTCTAGAGATACAAGACTCTTGAGAAGGAAAAGCTATCATGTGCCTTAAACGTTTTACACGGACAAGCATTAAAATGGTGGAGGAAAGAGGCAGATGAACGGTAGCACTACAAAGAGCCTAGAATCAGAATGTGGGGAGAATTAAAATGGCTTATGAATGAGGAATATGTCACACGCCAATTTCCTCTAAGAAGGTACTCAAAAAAGACTCCACAACCCTTAGTAAAGCACACACCATTTTCAACATCCATGCATAAAACAAAACCAGTTATCAAAGGTAAGTGTTCGACCTCTAAAGTTTCCTTAGAACTGATGTGTTATAAGTGTAAGATGCAGGGACACACTGCCAAGTGCTGTCCAACATGGAAGAATTCAATCCAAAAGGACCAAGTCGTAAGTCGTATGCTACAAACCGCTGAACAACCACCAATAGATTACTCCAAGGAAAGTACACATGACCTTATGAAGAATTTGAATGATGATATTGATAAGTTAAAGCACTTGATCTTGGAATATACAAACGAATCACAAGCTTTCCTAGTGCAAGGTAAGTCCTCTAAGCCTTCAAATTCAGAAGGTATGGTATGTTATAGGTGTCACAAGAGAGGACATGTTGCTGTGAAATGCCCAATTAGGGAGGAGGTAAAAATTTCAACACTAGAGCTGAAAATAGACTCACCTAAATCTAGTAGTAGTCTAGATAATTTCGATTTGAAATCTTCTACTTCTAGTATAATGCACTTGCCTTTGCCTAAGGATATTGAGATGGGTACATGAGCTACAAAGGAGGCAAGAAATGTTGAAAACACTTTCATAATCAAAGAAGAACCACCGGATAGTCATCAACAAGTGTTGGTCTGAGGAGAAAACATGGAGAAAATACTAGTAAAGAAATAGCACAAATGAACCATGAAGACACTTCCAAGAAAGTACTAGAAACATCAAGAGTACATGGAGATTCTCAGCTAAAGGAAACAACCGCCAAGCCTTGAAAAGCGCCCTCAATTTATTGCTAATCAAGGAGGAGCCACCCGACAAAAAGACAAATCCAAGCCGCAATAAACAATACTTGGGAGGTATGCTTCTAAACCCTCTATATCAAACCGAACCTAACTTACCTTCTTTATGTGCAGGTAAACTGGTTTTGAGGACAAAACCTTTTGAAGAAGGAGGGAATAATAGGATCCTAGACCATGGACCATTGACCGTGGTATAAGGTTTAGATTCAGTTATTGAGTTTTTGGCTAAATACACCAAGGATAAAGGAGAGACGAACTTCCTTGGAAAACATGTCAAAGATAAAAGGGAGATAAAGTTTTTAGACATGTTTCAGCTGGCTAAACTAAATGACTCATCCGTCAGTCAAGCACCTGACCCGTACACAAGGAGCTCACTTCAACAACGTTCCCCGGAGGATATTGAGGACATGCGGTTACTTATCAAGGAACTGCAGACGCTAAAAAACGAAATAAGGCATAAGGGTAATTTATATGGCTTCATGACTCAATCATATAACTCTTAGAAGTGGAATCAGCCCATAAGAAGGTCTGAGCTGAAAGTTATGAATTTTAGAAGTTGGACCTTTTGTGCTAAGACCTTATTCGCGACAAAGCCAAATATCAAGGTACACAGACCACATTAGAAGCGACCTTCAATCCGGACTACTTGGAGATTATTATTGGGTCTTTCACGGTTCTAACAAGCTCAAGAACGCATCAATCTACCATTGGATCCTCCAGATACACGCCCAACAAGTAGAAGATCCGATCCGGTGCTGTTTAAGGAATGTTCAGGATTTGCTATCTTCAAAGGACTTCAGACTTATGTGTGGCGACCATGAGACTTTCTAAACCACTCAAAATTATCCAGGGATGTTTCACCATGTTCCAACACCCACATGATTAGGCGAATCCTCCCTCTTGAAGACTTTTCATATCCGGCGATCATCATATCATTCCCAACAGCTATAAGATCAATGGCCTCTAACACTTGTCCGTTTGGACACTTATTTCTTGAGATTTCTTTCTTAATTTAGGCTTCTGACCATTGTAGCTTGAGCCTAAAGAAGCTCACTCATTTCTTTTGTATTCGATAGACAAAAATTATCAATCAAAGTTAATCGTTTTTCTCTCAAGAAATATTTGCCGTCTATAGTCTCTTTGATGAGTCAAGAGTATAGTCGAGATCTATTCTAGTGAGAAGTCCTAGTAGATCGGTCGAACTTATCACGGATCAAACCACCAGTTCGTGTGGCGTTCATTCACTTTTCCGCAAGCAACTCTCTAGCCGTTGAAGGATCGACTCCTTGAAGTCTTCTTCACTGGTTCCTTTATCAACCAAGTCACGAAGATCGACTCCTTGAAGTCGTGATCTTCTCCGCTCAACACCCACCATGAGGACCCTATCATTTTGCTATAAGAGCCAAAGGTTCCTATCTATCCGGGTTGTATTCATCCAACCTTTATTTTTATATTTCTGTTTTTGTTTTGTTGTTTGAATTTTATAAAATCCATAAAAAGCTATAAATTTTTTTTTGCTACAGTTAGTTTAAATTCCAGAAAACCCATAATTTTTTTTTCACCACTTTACAATGAATATAAACTATTTAATATGTATATACTAGTATTTTTAGTAAAAGGTGGTAATGTTGGCCATTTAATTACAAATCTTAAAACTATAAATTTGTAATGTTTGTGTATTGAACATTGATATATCTTTTATACATTGTTATTTTCGTTATATTGATTATGTAATTTATTATAGTACTTTTAATTTTTTTACATCCGCATTTTCCAACCTATTTCTCATACTTGTACCACAATTTCCCAATTTAGTAGAACTTTGGGAATATTTTGGGACATAAATTTTGAGTTTCAAAATTCCCGTACTAGAATCTATTACCGAAATTTCCATGCTTTCTGTAACCCAAATTGTTTGGAAAATAAGCTAAATTATCGAACTATCCATTCCCGATCCAGACCTATTATTTTTCGTCCCGTTTCCAGTTATGGAGAAGGCTACTTCTGTTCGAGACTCTTTTAAGTTTTAAATGAATTGAATTTAGGGACTATTTTGAAAATTGCACAATTGAGCTTTAAATTGTAAATTATGCCACAAGACTCAAGTTTGTGGAAAATGCCATTTTGACCAACTTCCACTTTGGTTAAAAGATAGAAACATAATTTTCTAATTACATTCTCTTTCAAATTCCTTTTTATCTTCGTTTACAAATTACTTTATTTCTGTTTATCTCTCCATTGATTCTCGATTCCTCTCTCTCAATTTTTTTAATTTGTTTTATTTTCATTTATTTACTTTCTTATTCTTTTTTTTAATTTTTTTTTTGAGATTTTTTGTTTTCATGTCTATGAGTTCATGTCCATGTCTATGAATTCATATCCTTGTCTATGAATTCATGTTCATGTTTATGGACTCATGTCCATGCCTATGAACTTATATCCATGTCTATGAATTCATGTAATTTCGGGAACCTCTTTTTCGTTTGCTAGATATCATTTCCATTTTGGCAGTTCGATTCTCTCTCTACCAGATGTCGTTGTTATAAAGAACAAGGGATGTTGCTTTCATGTTCATGTCTCTAACCTAGAAGAGAATGCATGTCCATGTCTATGAAAAATTAATGTCCATATCTATGAAAAATTCAAGTTCATGTCTATGATCTTGGGAACCTCTTTTTCGTTTCGCCAAATGTCATCTCTATTTTGGTAGTTTGATTCTCTCTCTGCCAGATGTCCTAATTATAGAGGTTAAGGAATGTTGGTTTGATTTTCTTTAACGAGTTCATACATAATATCTATGAATTCACGTCCATGTCTATAATATCTATGAATTCACGTCCATGTCTATGGTAATTATAACTATAATGTTGGGACTCGTGTTTGACTTATTGATTTCAGATTTGAGAAAAAAATAATGCAAAAGCAAAATGATCATCGGCCATTAGGGTGTTTGAAAAAGTTATTTCTAGATATTACCAAGAAAAAGAGAACACTCATCTCCAAAAACTACAACATAGAAAAATGTAACTACAGCAAGTGACTACAGATTACATGGATATTGTTTCCCCAAAAAAGTAAGTTAATACACATATAGTGGTTCTGTGGTTGATTATAATTTGGTAATTAAGTTAGAAAATAGGAGGAGGGAGGAGCCAGTTGGATCCTTGGATGTAGGCAAGCGATATGAAATAGCTAGCTTCGATGTTGTCAATGTCTTGTGTATACTTAACTCTCTTCTCCTTGTGCGATCCTGGTCCTGAGCATTTATATTCACCATAGAACACCGTACTGCTCATAGATCCAAGAAATTTTACATAAAAAAATTACTTAATATGGTTTTTAAGGGATATACTATGGTTTGGACTGTGTACATACTTGTCACGCTCAGTCTGGCGATTTTCTTGCCATCCGGACGGGTTCACGACACTTGACATATGGGTGTATGCGTAAACAACCTTGGGGTGGCTCATCCATGCTCGACCCAAGTAGATCCCGGTTCCAGTTCCGGTAACCTTGCAGTGCACGAAGGAGTAACCACTTTTCTCTGTCGTACTTTTTCCGGCCTGAGCTGTGATCACTCTAATTCCATCTCCCACGACATTAAGTTGTGTACGCTATATTTGCATTAACATAGGTTAAAGATAATCATAAAATAATGAGTTTTTGGTTATGAAAGAGATTGAATTAGGTATAGAGAACGTCCGCTTCAAAAGACAAAATCATACGAGGTATAGAGAGCGTCCGCTTCCAAAGATAAAATCGTATGTGCCTTCGATGTAGCAATCTTTGAAGAAATGGTTTCCAGTGTCATCGCATACTGTGTCTTGATAACCATAGAATTTACAGTTGTAGAAGGCTGCTTTGTTGCCAGAGATTCTCATAGATAAAGCTTGTGCTCCTTTCCTCTTCCCATCCGGCATTGGAGCAGAATTCTTTAAATTCCCATTTCAATCAAAAAGAATTTCGTTATGTTTCAAAAAGAATAATGTTACATCTTGTCAACGTAAATCGAAAAAAGACTTAGGATAATACCTTAACGACAATGTTAAGAGCCATGAAATAGTCGGACAAGACAATGAGAGTGGCGCTATCGACTGTCCCATATTTAGCAGCCGTACCGCCGAATGTCAGTACCGGCATTTTATTTGGGTGACCGTACAATGTAATGAAGGGTTTGTCTCTATTGATCGTGACCTTCTCTTTGTATACACCAGGACCTAACTTGATGATTATGCGCCTCTTGTTTCCAGCCGGTACACTGTTAATTGCTTCGGTTAATGTCTTAAAGTGGCCTCTTCCATTTTGTTCCACCTACATTAATCGTAGATACATATATTTGAATTTGCTAGATGACGAGTAATTAAGTAAGGGTTTATGAATTTTAATTATAATTATGCCTTGATGAGACGAGGTGCAGCCTCAGCGGTTAATAGAGCTGGATCTAATGTGGTTTTACGACTAGCCAACGAAGGGACGTTGGTGTTAAACCAATGGTCGATTCGGTCTATGTTCTGAGGAATTGGTATTGCATCGTTACTGTAAACCATGGGCCATGCAGTCACCACGTGCATGATTGTTATTATAAGGAACAAATTATTGTGTCCCATTTTTAATTACAGTTTGTAAAATTTAAACACTTTTTGCTGTTTTTTAAAAATTTTCTTTTTTATGGTATATATATTACTCATACCGTAGAACATTAAATGCCGTTAGGTTTCTGCTAAACTGCTTTCTGGTTCCTGCCAGTTCTTTATTCACTTTTATCTCTTCATTTATTCTATATATATTCTACTATTAAAACTGCTTCTACTCAACCAATTTAAACTTAAGGTGTAAACAAGTTTTGTTTTTAAAACAAATGATTATTATCATGAGCTCTGTCTCGCATTGGTTTCGGTATATTTTTAAATCTGTTGGCAAAGAAAAAACCTAACACAGAAAGGTTGTGAACACAAGTCAGCAGTCATATAAGCCATTAACTTGTCCGAAACCTAAATAACGGGACAACATAACTCCTTGAGTCAAACTACGGTCACTTGACTTAAAAACACTTCTCTCTCCCAAAAACCTATATACATATATATGTATATTTTTTTCTTTCAAAAAAACTATATATATATATATATACATACACATATATATATTTCTCCTGTCAAATTGAACAAACACAAAACTCAATGTGCACTTTTGACAAAGCAAATAATAATAGATTTATAAATCTATCACAATCCCCCTAATCATTTTTGGTAAGCCTTTACGTCCTAATGCACTTGGTGATGGTGGATGTGTGATAGGAACATTATGTGGGACTCTCATCTCCGATGAATGTCCAGAGATGCACATTGATCCTGACGCATCTTGTTGCCAGTACACTTCCACCATTACTCCGCTTGGATTCTCTGCGCTTTCTGTGTCAGGGATCCCAACAAATCTTGCTCCCACAGGAATCTGGATCACATTAACCATAATACTTGAGTATAATTATCACACACTATGCATTTGATCAATAAAATGTGTGCGCTCACAGTTGGATTTACCTGTAGGGAGATGCCTGATTCTAACTCGAGAGTGACCATGTTTCCTTCAGCTGTTGCGCTTTCTAGTTCAGCCTTTCTTGCGATGTTCAGAAACACTTCTTCAAGAGTGGCAAGCCCAAGTTGAATGTCCGAGATTCCGAATTCAGATTCTCTATGTTGTAGCTCCTCAAAAAAGCCCTATTCGTTTTTGAGATCAAGGAGAAACAATGATGAACATTATAGATATTGATGAAATCTGTTAAGAAAAGTGTTGCTCAATAATCACTTGTTTATTTCAATGATCGATTACAGCATATATATCAATAGAGTTTAACCTAGAAGATAATTGCTTAAACCAACAACACAAAACCAATATCATTATCATTAAACCAATCGGACCAATATGTCCTCTAATAAAATCTAAGAGAGAGATTGTTAGAGCTTTATACCGTAAGAAGTTTCTCTTTATTATGAGGGATAACAAAAGTAACGAAAGCCTTGTTTTCTTCCGTAGGCTCAACTTCAAGATGCTGCAAAAAAGAAAAAAACTTCCCCTTTGCTGAAGCACCTAAAAGCAGCATTAATATTTGAAGAGCTTTTTAAATTGAGTGTATGTACCTCTTTAAAGAATTTTTTCAATGGCTCGCGTGAAGCTCTAACATTGATGTTATTATCCTTTATGTTTTCAGTGAAGCTTACAGTAGCAACAAAGCCGGTGCCAAAGCGAGATTTCAACCTTATTGAGGTCCCAAGGCAGCGGAGCCTACCCTTAGCCATGATCCCTATTCTATCACTTAGAATATCAGCTTCCTCCATAGAATGCGTAGTTAGTATAATGGCACGACCTTTCTTTGACTCTTGAATAATGTCCCACACATGTCTTCTCGTAATAGGGTCCATGCCAGTTGTCTACAATTAAATCAAACACCATGTTAAATTGATTTGTTTGGTTTGAACACAAAATATTTAACGAAAGAATTTAGCAAGAGACATGCCGGTTCATCTAGGAAGACCAGTTTGGGATCACCAATAAGTGCTACTGCAACACTGAGTCTACGTTTCATTCCACCACTGTAACTTCCTGCTCTAACTTTCGCCGCTCCTGTTAGTTTCACATCAGCCAGTAACTTCTCAGCAGTCTGTTGTAAACAAAGAAATGTATAAGCCTATTTGAAATGGGAAGTTCAATTTCAACATCACATAATTTAGCAGCTGTATAAGATAGTACTTTTTGAAGCCCATACCAATTTGATCGATGCAGGTGGCAATCCTTTTATGCTAGCAAAGAGGTGGAGGTGTTCTTCACTGGACAAAGCATCCCAAAGGATATCAAACTGTATAGATAAAAATTGAAACCATTTTATGCATAACAATAAAAGTGTTGTGCAAGGAAAATGCAATTTACCTGAGGACAAACTCCTATCATTTTACGAATGTTGGACATACCAACAGAGCTTCTTATGGAGTCTCCATAAATTAGAGCTGTTATAAGTCAACCAAATTGATAGATATTCATAAATAGAGTGGTTAAAAATGTTCTGGGATAGCTTTGGCCGCTAAACAAATCCTTACCATCTCCAGCACTAGCCGGATTTATGCCAGTCAAACAACTAATTGTAGTTGTTTTCCCGGCGCCATTGGGCCCTAGAAGACAAAACAACTGATCTTTGGCAATATTCAACCACAAACCCTGAGCAAATGTCATCAACTAGTTAGCCGAACCGTCGTAATACGTTTCAAGTTAGATATCACGAGGGAATGTGAGCACTAGAACTTGTTGAATAGCCTTGACATAGTAATCACAGCTAGAACAAAAAAGAAACAAAATAAAAAATATACCTTTACAGCATGAAAAGGGGAAGTTTTTGTGCATTTACAGCATCCAAGTCTTGTTGTTCCTGGATATATCTTGACAAGACCATGTATCTGAACTGCAATGTTAGGGTCAAGTATTCCATCCATTGCCTGTTTTTTAACTTCTGTCTCCTCTTCAAGCACATCTTTGTCCTCGGGGGTTATATGGTTTACAGGTGGAAGTGAACCAGAACAACTACAAATGCTACCTTCTGTAAAGTGTAAAGACATGTTTTACCATTTCCCAACCAAAAAAAAAAAAACCAAAGAAAGAAAGATTATTGATGAGCTGTGGAAAAGACAAATACCTTCCACTTTGTTGCCTCCTTTTCCAGTCCAATAACCAGGTGATAGGAAATAGAAGATGGGTTTCCTTACACCAGATGCATTGGGAATAATATTGTCAAAGTAGATGGCCAAAACAAACCAGAAAAGGAATGTTCCGATGAGCCATTGGTAGATAATATTCTGCCAAGTTGATGATATTTATGTTTTGAGAATTCAGTTATTAGAAGAAACGTCTTAAGTAGTATAAGCTGAATGGAGAGTAAATAGTTACATACAATAGAGATTACACAAGTTGGCATGCCTCCTTCGCATTCTGCTCTTTTACTCCAACTAATTCCTGAACTTTCTGGAGTTGAGGTTGCATCAAGAAGAAGCTTAAGGCCAGCAGAAAAAGTGTTGGGTGGAAAGAGTGACCACATCAACCTACGAGAAGCCGCATACGAGCTGGAGTAAGGAAATCCAGTAGCTGATACAATCTGCACATATAAAATAACTATAAATCTATATTAATTAACAAGAAATTTAATTACCAAGTTTAGCTAGCAAGAAAGCTCAGACCTGTGTCATGAAACCAATCAGAAACACAAGGAAACCGATGGTTGTTGCCGAAGATGATTTGCTAATGAAAGATGATAGCACGAATGCTAGGCCAATCTAGCAACAACACAAAAATGAGATATATAAACTCAGGAGAAAATGGAGGAGTATCCAGAAACAATTAATATAACTAGGAATAGAGTTTTTAATTTTACCATATTAAACTGAAAAAACAAGAAAAGTAGGAAGACAACAAGAAAATTGTTCTTCAAGAAAAAATCAAATTGGAACATCATTCCAAAGAGGACCAAGAAGAGTGAGGAGACAAAAGTAAGGATTCCTTCCCATGAGAGCCATGACAACCAATAAGCAGAATCAAAAACACCCATCATTGTCATTGCTTGTCGAAGTTTTAGTTCTTTCTCGGTAACCAGAGAACCTAGTTGGAGAACAAAACCAAACATGGAGAATGCAAGGAAGAATATCGGTCCCATAAGTTTGAGTGCAGAGATAGTATCACCTATAATAGCTGGGCGCGCAAATTCCTTAAATCCAAAATCCCACCTAAATTTAGGATCTGAAATTTAATACATAACAAAGTGAAATTAAAACAAAAATTTTATATAAAAAAACTAAAAGACATTTTTGTAAGATTCAAGAATGGTACCTCCAATTAAGGACCTTGCGATTTCACGCTCTGCAGCGACTTGAAGAGGAACAAAGAATTTAAACGTTGGATCTTCACTCCGGCCATGTTTTTTCTCCGAGGAAGAATTTGTTTGAATTCCATAGCTAATTACAGTAGCATTCCTCTCCACAAAATGCAAAGCTCCAGGGACTTGTAAAGGATGTGATAAAAGCCATGCGTCTACCTCATCACGCTCTTTAAACGATTGAACCTGAACATCAAATCCAAACACATTGTTGGCCTCTTCCAATCTCAAGAGAATCTCAACTATATGTTAACACATACCTTGTTTGTTGGAATTGTTCTCCCTGGATTGTTAGTCATAATTGCAGAGACTATGTCACTCACTCGCCTGCTCTGATTCCCACTCCACACGAAATCGTAGCAAGGAAGTTTCACAAAGAACTTTTCTTCACAAGGAAGAATCGGCGGCGAGAGTAGTAACGTAGGATCTGTGAGATTCTTGTAAGCCATCAATGATGCGTCGTTTGCCTTCATAGCTACCTCGATACAGAAGATTAGAAGGATGAAGAAGAATGAAGAGAAGAGCTGAAGACACGTGGCTCTCTTGTTTCGCCATGAAAGCAATAAGTTCTTCCTGAACAAAGCCGTGAACTGCTGATAAAAAAGCGGCAAGCCTCCTTGCAAATTCGTCATCAAGCAATTTCTTTGAGGAAAATAATAATAATAATAATAATAGTAATATTACGTTGAGGAAAGCAAACGTATTATAAACTATGGTGTTAGAATTTGAAAGAAAAAACAAACACACATAACTTTCATTCCAATTTAAGGGTTGGCTAATTTATTCACCAGGTTGAAAAGTGTTTGAATTTGGTACCACATTTTTTTTGGGTGGCACTGATTGAGACCACAATCTTATTTTCCACTAAAAATGGAATGGAAAAGGCACAAGTTTTGAAAACAGATACAATTACAAATATATATTTAGAAAAAAAGATGATGTGAGAAGATCTTCTTTCTTCCTCAATGGCAGATCAAAGTCCGGCAAGTTTTTGGACGCAAGCCAATGCGTTACTTAGGAAGAACTTAACCTACCAGGTATGTACGTTGGCCTTTTTTCATTTTCTATGTTATAACTTGTGCTATAATATAGAGATGAATGAATCTTAAGGAGCAATCTCGCAGAGGAAACACATATGGACTAATATTCGGCTCGTCATGGTTCCTCTCTTCCTCTGTTTACTTCTGTTGGCAATTCAACAAGTGCTAGATGCTCTGACGAAGAGTGTTTCTGATCTCTCTAAGTGTGAGAACAACGCTGGTAGGCCTGGTGGTAATTGTCCAATCCCAAACCCTCCAATGTTGCCTCCCATGTTGCAGCTTCCACAACCGGAACTTCGTTCCGCTAAGGTCGATTTCCTTTCCCATAGAGACCTCCCTGACAAGTCCTGCAGAGAGTCAGGATCTTGTCCTGTAACTATACTATTCACTGGGGACAAACAACCCCTTGGAAAAGCTTTATCAGCTAATATCTTCACCACTTCTTTTGCCCTTAATTCGTCCGACCTCTTGCCTACTTTAGCCACAAACGTCTTGGTAGATATTTATGTCTTTCTATCTTCGAAGTTAGCATTCTCTCTGTCTCTTAATTACATCCACCTTTTGTTATACTTAAGAGATTTATCTCTACTTTCAGGGTTCAACACAAGCAGCTGGCAAAGACAATTATGATGATCCAGGGATTGCCCCTCGTTTCCCCATATATAACGTCCAATCTCTGTGTAGTGCAAACTCTACATGGCCACTCTTGCTCGGACAAACTCGGACAGGTATTCGTCATGTGGAGAAACGTGGTTTTTCATCACTCTGACAATCAACTTACTACTTCTTGTGTCTATATATCTCAGTGGTGAAGTGTGTTCAAGGGTTGTGCCTATGGCGTAATAACTCTGCTGAGGTTAATGATGAGCTTTACAAGGGTAGTTGGAGGGGTAACCCTTTGGGGATCGCAAATGAGATAGCGGCAGGTTGCTTGAATTTTCTGCATTTCTATATTGTTATATACCATCATGGTGATCACCATTGTTTTAATTGGTAATTGCACAATTCTAATGACGGTTTTTAATGCCATCTTCTCAAAATTTTATCAGTTGGCATAAGACGCATAACAATTTTGTTTTTTATACGATTCTACAAGATTTTGTTTTGCTTAAAATTTTACAAAGATAACCTTCATTAGCCAAATAAATTTCTGATGTTTATTTGCTTAAATAATAATTAAAACTATTTTTTATTCTGCAATATTCCATTTACGTAATTTTTTATTTGAAACCATTGTTTTTTATACTCCCTCTATTTTATTTTAAGTGATATGTTTTAAATGCAAAATTTATTTGTTTTTAGTGTTTTTGACCATAATATGAATTCTCATATTAATTTATGATTGGTTAAACTATTTTAGAATTTGTGGTAAAGCATGTTTTGTTTAGATAAAATGAAATGTTTAATAATTTCTGAAAAAACCTAAAACATTAAAGGAGTATTATGCAATTACGCATGGGAGCTATATGCTTAATTAGCCCCCACATTAACCACTAAATATAACCTGTGTTTTCTCCTTGGCTTAATTAGCATACGATCTCATGAGTACGGATAAGAAAAACTTCAATGTTACCATCTGGTATAACTCAACATACAAGGACGAGTTTGTACCTGGGCCTGTAAAGCTGGTCCGAGTCCCGCGCTCTCTCAATCTCGTAAGATATTAGTTTACACCATGATGCACTCTCAACACATATATACTCATCCTTGAATTTTCGAAATTACATGTTTCACTCTCCCTGTCAAAACTGTAGATATCAAATGCTTATCTTAGCTATCTGAAAGGCCCTGGAACAAGGATATCATTCGACTTTGTCAAAGAATTTCCAAAGAAAGAAGCTAAAGTCAATCAAGACATCGCGTCCTTGCTTGGCCCACTGTTCTTCACTTGGGTTGTTCTTCTTCTGTTCCCAGTAAGTTGAAATGCCTTTGGCCATTACAGGTATTGAACATTCATGCGATTGCATGTAATAAACAAATTTTGCAGGTGATCTTGACAGCTTTGGTGTATGAGAAACAAGAACGTCTAAGAATCATAATGAAAATGCACGGACTTGGCGATGGTCCATATTGGCTGATTTCCTATGCCTATTTCTTTACCATATCTATGTTGTACATTTTTTCATTGGTGAGCTTCGGGTCTGCTATAGGACTGAAGTACTTTCGGCTCAATGATTATAGCATCCAGTTCGTTTTCTATTTTATCTACATAAATCTCCAAATTGCTCTCGCCTTTCTAGTTTCTTCGATATTCTCAAAGGTTAAGACTGCAACAGGTACTAATATTAAGTTTCTTGAATCTGTTCAAAGCATTTCAGAGCTTTATTCTGAATGGTCTCTCTATTTTATGGCTTAATTCTAGTTGTTGCTTACATATTGGTGTACGGAACTGGGCTCTTGGGCAGCTTTCTCTTCCAAAAGATGATTGAATCTCAGTCATTTCCCGGTAATTAAACTCAACTATATATAACTTTTTAGGAACGAATAAAAAGCTCATGTTTATATATTATTTACTGCGTATAAAATATATACGTTGTACAGAAGAATGGATTGTTGTAATGGAGTTGTATCCCGGCTTTTCTTTATATCGCGGGTTGTATGAGTTCTCGCAATATGCCTCTCGGGGAAATGGGATGGAGTGGAAAGATCTCAGCGATAGCGGAATGGGAGAAGTTTTCTGCATCATGTCAATAGAATGGTTTCTGGCTCTCATTGTAGCCTACTATTTCGATCATGTTTTCTCATCCGGAAAGCACCCTTTCTTCTTTTTGGTGAACCTTTTCAACAAACCTTCTTCTCTACCAAAGAGGCCTTCTGTGCAGAGGCTAGATTCTAAAAAAGTGTTCATAGATATGGAAAAAGTAGATGTCACTCACGAGGTACACATTAAGTCAGGTTTTTCTTTTTTCCATGTTTTTGCTGATTTCAATGCTATTCTGCTGAAAAGAACAACAATTACAATAAGCAGAAAGAAAAGGTTCAACAATTAAGGAAAGAAGGGAGCGCAGGGCATGCGATAGTGTGTGACAACCTAAAGAAGGTGTATCCAGGAAGAGATGGTAACCCGCCAAAATTGGCAGTAAGAGGTTTGTATCTGGACGTGCCTTCAGGAGAATGCTTTGGCATGCTTGGACCTAATGGCGCCGGCAAAACTTCCTTCATTAGTATGGTTAGTTCCCAAAAACCTCCTTTATCACTTCACTAATAAATTTATAAGGGTGTTTAATTTTGTATATTTATGCTGCGCAGATGACCGGCCTCCTCAAACCGTCATCCGGAACAGCTTTGGTTCAGGGTTTGGACATATGCAAGGATATGAACAAAGTGTACACCAACATGGGTGTATGCCCGCAACACGAGTATATAATCTAAACAACTTTGTTTTCTTTTTTTTTTACTTCTATTTCCAAGATCGAAAATAAGGAATAGTTAGAGGAACATTCTTTTGGTTTCAGCTTGCTTTGGGAGACACTCACCGGAAGGGAACATCTTCTCTTTTATGGACGACTAAAGAACATCAAAGGCTCTGATCTAACGCAGGTATATATATATTCTTCATTACCACCTTACTTTTTCTTAAGTGTGAATTGTTATTCCAGAAGACAATACTAAGTCATGAGTATATGATCATATATATAAAGGCTGTGGAAGAATCTCTCAGAAGCGTTAGCCTTTTTGATGGAGGAGTTGCCGACAAACCAGCTGGAAACTATAGCGGAGGTATGAAAAGGAGACTTAGTGTAGCCATATCACTTATCGGGAACCCCAAGGTGCGTACATTCTTGATATTTTCGTGATTTCGTTAAGTAATGGCACAAGGTAGTTTATTAACAACCTGAGGTCTCTAAAATAGGTAGTTTATTTGGATGAGCCAAGCACAGGACTTGATCCAGCCTCAAGGAAAAACTTATGGAATGTGATCAAACGAGCTAAACAAAACACAGCAATAATTCTCACAAGTATAGGCATACTAACTACTCTTTTAAATTACAGAATTGGATTTGTGCCCACTAAATTACATTTAACCTTAAACGTTATGACAACATTTTCAGCTCACTCGATGGAAGAAGCAGAATTTTTGTGTGACAGATTGGGGATTTTTGTAGACGGAGGTTTGCAATGCATAGGAAATTCAAAAGAGCTTAAGAGCAGATACGGTGGTTCATATGTATTCACCATGACAACATCTTCAAAACATGAAGAAGAGGTAGAGAGATTGATTGAATCTGTCTCTCCCAACGCCAAAAAGATATATCATCTGGCTGGTACACAGAAATTTGAGCTCCCAAAGCACGAGGTTAGGATTGCTGAGGTGTTCCGTGTTGTTGAAAAGGCCAAATCCAACTTCACAGTCTTCGCTTGGGGGCTCGCAGACACAACTCTCGAAGATGTTTTCATCAAAGTTGCTAGAAATGCTCAAGCCTTCATCACCTTGTCTTAAAAACTATGTTCATATGATAGGGTTTTTCTTTTTCTACCTTTTTTGTTTGGTCAAAATTTTGTGACTTGAGACACACGCATCGTGTTAATATTTTCCGTGCAATCTGTATATGTAAAGTTCTTATGTAGAGTTCTAGTACAAAAACTGTTGAATACGCTACACCTATCTACATATTGAGAAGTAACATATCGATACCCATTAGCTATCTGGATTTTTTGGACCTTCAAAATCACAACAATCCCTTTTTCTTGGGGGAAATTGGTGAAATAGCACAAAACACTAATTTAACTGAGTATGTAGCATATGTATTTAGGTAATTAAGAGAATAACACAAAACCTTAACTATTTACAACTTTAACCCTATAATAATTATGCTCAGAATTAAAAACAAAAAATAGAAAACTTATGTGGATGAAAGAAAATTTGAGTAAGTCTACTTGCCACAGTACCACTATATTCCTACTTATTTTTTTTTTGTGTTCGGGGTTACATTCCTAATTATAATATATGATATATAACTACTATATACTATAAAACATATAATACATAACAATAAAAAAGTATTCATCTATATGGTATATTATATAAAGATGAAGAAACGGAGAAGAAGAAGGAAAACGAGAATGAGAAATAGAAGGAGAATGAGAAAGACAAGAAAGACTAGGAGTAGAATGATGAAGATGAGAGGGAGAAGGAGAGAAAAAGAATAATGATAAGGGAGAGGATGAAGAGTAGAGGAGGAGCAAGAAGAGGAGTAGAGATAGGAGAAATGAGGAGGAATAGGTGACCAACTAAATTAAAGTTAATGAGATTTTTTCAAAAAATATGTATAAATTGATAAGGTATAGTGAACTCTCCTTGATCTTCGATCTTCACAAGCTCCTTAGGGTATAGAATATGAGGCTTGTACTTACTCTCAACTGAACTCCCAACTTCAGGATTGACTACATTGCATGATTCTATGGGATTCTTCTCAACTCTTCCAGGTAAAGCTCCTTGTGGATGCTTAATAGCTTCAGCAGTCTGAGCCACTTGAGTGTCTAGTTTCTTGATATGCATAGAAACTGACTCAAACTACCCATTCAGATCATTATAAATGTTGTCCATCTTAGCATTAAGCTCTCTTGTAGTCTTTTGTTGTTCTACAGCAAGTTGTTGAATTAAAGCCTTGATCTCTTCGTTTGATGTTCCTAAAGTTGCTGCTGAAGGTTGTTGCTGCTGCATTGGTGGTGGCACATAAGGCTTGTATGGCCTTTGCCAGTTGCTTCCTCTCGCATTCAGAATAAACGACTTCTGATTGTCCCATCTCTGACCTGAATTCTGAATAAATGACTTTTCCTGAAAAGGTGATCCTTGAGGCAATATAGGTGCTGGAAAAGTAACATCTTGAGGATTCTCGGTGTTGGTGCTCCTGTAGGAAAGGTAATTTGGGTTTTATTCCATGTTCTGCCAGTTAACATAATCGACCTCCATTTGGTCTTCAGAATCAACCGAATCATCTTGAACCTGAGCTACTTCTCGGCACTCCTCAACTTGGTTCACACTCCTCTGATTAACCTGATTTGCTCGGATCAGCATATCCAACTTCTTAGCAATGTCATCATTCCTCTGAATCTCGACACTGTTAACTTTCTTAGTGCGATCATATTCTGGACAATGACTACCAGAACTTGCAGCCAAGTTATCAAACAGAGTGAAGGCTTCATCCCTAGTGTTGGTCATAAAGTCTCCATTGCTGGTAGCATTTAGTGAGTTCTTGTACTCCCACTCGATTTCACTGTAGTAAGTGTTGAGAAGTTGCTCATCCGAATACCCATGGTGTGGACAATCTCACTGATACTCCTTGAAACACTCCCATGCTTCATTCATAGATTCCCCATATCGTCGCTGAAACAATTGAATCTTGCTCCTGAGAGCTGCAGTCTTGGACTTAGTGTAGAACTGATCAAGAAACACTGCTCAAACCTGAGCCCATGTGGTGAGTGATCCTGGAGGTAATGAACACAACCACCTAGAAGCTCTGTCTGAAAGTGAGTGATGGAAAAGCTTACACTTCACATAATCTGCAGATACACCGTTAGAGCTTGTGGTGCCAGATACATCTTTGAAATTCTCTATGTGATCTATAGGATTCTCGCTTGGAAGTCCATTGAAGACATACTGCTTAACCAACCCAATAAGATGAGGTTTGATCTCATAATCATTCCTCTCAATCGCGGGAGGTCGAATGACTGAGCGATTCTGATAGTAGGTGTGTGGAGTGTCCATGTCACCTATCGCTCTGCGTTGAGCAGACTCTCGTGCTCTCCTAATCTCAGCCAACTCTCTCTGCCATTGTTGTACCACTATGGCCATCTCCTGCGGATTCTGTGCTTGATTTTCTGGAGGATTCATATTCCTAGCTTTTCTGTTTTCCCTTTCAACTCTCGCAAGCTCTTGATTATCCAAGTTGAGTAAGTATTCAGAACCTCGACTTCTGGTCATACACCTGAAAAGAGACAAAAACGAACAAAAGGAAAAAACGTAAGTAACGATATAGACTTGAAACTGTAAACAGAAAATCAAATGGCAACTAATGGTTCCCCGGCAACGAGGCCAAAAACTTGGTACAACGAGTTTTAACCCTATATTCTACTGCAAGTCCGCAGCAAACGAAATAGTATTTAGGGGTCGAATTCCTTAGAGAACCAAATCACACTTTCGACTTCTATCAAATCGCAAGTTATATCAATCAAAATCAGAGAGATAAATACTAACAACTTAAACATGAATGTAATCAAATAACTAAAGCAATCGGATATCGGGTATTCATTCGGGAGTTAGAACTCTTGTGAGGGAAACTATTCAGGAACTAAACAAATCATATTCTCGGCTTCAACATAAATAAAGATAAATCAACTCTCGTTGAATCTACCCCTCTACTAATAATCTAAAGATCCTAACTCTCGTTGGTTTTAGATTACAATAGGCTCTATCATTTAGGTTCAGTTACCCATAACCCAACCTAGCATCAACTCTCATTGGTAGTGAAGGAATTGCTCTTCTAATCTAGTTCTGGTTCTTAACAAACTTCTGGAAAGTTAACAACCTAAAATCATTGACTAGGTGATCAAGATAATATATGCATTAAACTCAAGTATTAGAAGGAGAGTCTTCTATTCATCAATC
>OVBA01004225.1:0-24337 GCA_900406435.1 Lepidium aucheri | reverse complement strand
CGTTATACTCGGCCGTCGAGTCATTTTTGCGGTGTTATACTCGGCCGTCGAATCATCTTCGCGGCGTTATACTCGGCCGTCGAGTCATCTTCGCGACGTTATACTCGGCCGTCGAGTCATTGACATTTATACCCAGTCATAGGGTCAAAGAAACACAAGTTTAGGTTATTCTTCAAACATCTTGTTCATGAAGAAACTTGTGTAGTCGGATCACCATATTATGGTAACCTGCAATATTCTTCTCAATTGATTAGAGAAATTAATGGTGGTCAATTTTGACCAAATCAAACAAATCCACTAAGACGTGAGTAGTCTTTTCCATTTTTTTTTCTTTTTTTAAAACCTTTTTTTCACGTGTTTTTTTTAGAAAATTAAAATAGAAGAAAGAAATAAATGTTTTGGAAATCAAATAGAAGAAAGAAAAAAAATTATGAAGAAAAGAGACGAAACGTTTATAAATTTTTTTTTTTAATAAGAAAACTCATTATTAAGAATTAGAAAACTTAATAATATCTTCATTTGTATCTTCATCATCAGCACTACCATCTCCTTCACCACTTGTCTGAATCTCCATAATCTCAGTATGAAATAGAGGATCGAAACTAAATGTAGGTTAGGCTCTGATACCATGTCAAGAAACCTAATAGAGAAGAGTTTGTGAAAAGAGAGAGTTTTGTGAAAAAGGTTTTTTATTGATTTTAATGGAGGCTAAATCCTTATATAGATACAAAGCAATAGGGAACACATATTTAACCTAATTAGGTATAGCTAATGATATCGTGGCCTATTAGGGTCCAATCTCCTAATAAATTGAATCAATATGTAGTAATTCACAACAACAATCCGTTCAATCTACTCGATTAATTGGGGATCTTTTACCCCACTTTTCTCAAAAATATTTTTTTTTTCCTGTAAATATGACATCAAAAACCCTTTAATTTGTTAATGCTAATTGATTGCAATGGTAATTTCGTCTTTTAATAGTTTGTATCCGATCTATTAGTAAATAATCTAACTTATAATTAGATTTTTGAATAATTAGATAAAAAAGCTTTTTTAATCAGATACGACATCATTACCCATTGTAATTATGTCTTTATTAATAGTAATTACGACATCATTACCCATTTATTAATAGTAATTATGTCTTTTAATACTTTTGACACGAATAATCAATTGATATCCAAATTGTAATCGGATTTATCCGTATTACCTATGGATCCATCTAAAATTCGTATCCTATCAAAAAAAACCTTATTTTACCTATAACAAAAGTAATTTTTATATATTTAAATCATATACTCTAAAAGTAAATTTTACATATTTAAATCAAATACTCGAAAAGTAAATTTTATATATTTAAATTAAATACTCGATTTTATAGTTAAGGTAACTTCAAATTTTTTTTAGATATCATATTACAGAAAATCATATTTATCATATTTACCAAACTCTAATATTAACCCTAGTTGTAATATATATATATATATATATATATTCCATTATTCTTTAACTCTAGGCTGGAAAATAGATGGAACGAGCTCTTTCCTTAAAATGCGAGTTACCGATGAACTACAACTCCGAAAGTGGATCTACAAAATAATTTAAAACAAGACTATTAGTGTTTTCTAACAATATATTGTGTTTGGGTCCTTTTGATGTTATGGGAAACTGTTTCCAAACATTGACAATCAGAAAGTCGATCATGATGCTTTAAAATACCTTGACAGCCAACATAATATTTTTTCTAGGCACACCACTTGGGTTGCTTTCTTGCAGAAATTAACCATTAGCATCAAACACCATTTGGGCCAGTTCAACAAGGTTGTGGATGCCCTAAGTCACCGTCATTGTTTGGTCACGACGATGCATTCCACTACAAGAAAATAAGACATTTTTCTAGGGAAAAAAAGTCGTGGGTTTTCGTTGGTTAAGAAAACCCGACGACAACCAACAACTCTTAAGGTAACGATGGATTGTCGTGGAAAAATATATTTTGGTCGGTTTTCTTAACTCCCAAAACCGACGAAGACCGACCGGATATTATATAATTATCTTCATCCAATAAATCATATATAGTCGTCGGTTTTGCTCGGAATTTCTTATTTCGTTCTGTTTTGGTGGGACTCAATTCGGACCAAAACCGACGAGAATTAAAAAATTTTTTTTTTAATTTTAATTAAATCTCGTTGGTTGTGGTTAGAATAAAGTCTCACCAAAACCGACCAAAATAATGAATCCCGACCAAAACCAGCCACAAATTTCTGTTTAAAATTAACAAAATAAAATACTTAGTCGTTGGTTTTGGTCGGTTTGAATACCTACCAAAACCGACCACAAATTTGTTTATTTTTTCTTTTTAAAAAATAATACTCGTAGGTTTTGGTAGGAATCAATACAGACCAAAACCAACGACAAATTAATTTTTTTTAATTTTAAACCAGAAAAATGATTTCATAGGTTGTTGGTTTTGGTCGGTATTGATACCTACAAAAATCGACGAGAATAATAACTGTACTCGGTTTTAGTAGGTATCAATTCTTACCAAAACGAATGACTTATTAATTTACTTATATTTATTTTAATCAGAAATATTTTATTAAAATATTTTAACCAAAAATATTTAAATTATTAATTAAATTATTTGTTTGGTAGTTGTAAACCATGTTATTTTTTTAACAAACATATTAATATATTAAAACTTTTTATTAGAAAAAAAATCACATAGATGACTTATTAGAAATTTAGTAATAATATTATAACAGAGACCAATCCGAAGTGGTTACATGTACATATTACAACAAAATATACTAACTAGAACATAAGGAAGAAACTGAAAGCATTAGAGAAAACAGAAACACAGAATACAAAGCATAATTAGATAGGAAAGTTAGCTACTACAACTCAATTTCTGGGCAATTAGATTAACACATATTTGCGATATGCCAGCAAAACGACAGAGCAAAGCAATGTTTACAAACGATGTGAAGTGTGGGGTGATTCATTTGACAGTAAGGAATGTCTGCTGGAGATCCCCACATAAATCTGCCTCAGAATAATTTTCTGCCTGGTGTACTCATACTTGCAATCTGGTCACAAACTTGATAACCAATGTAACTACCTTCTTCAATATCCGGGACAAGTTACAGGAATGAGTCGAAAACTAGTTTTCCAACATCTTTGTTGCCACATAGACACAAAAATGCAGCACAAGCAAAACGAGCATACAAGAGATGTGGAGTAACATTTAGTAACATGGAAATACCTAGTTGGTTAGGACCAGTCGTGGAAAGTATTCTTAGGCCAGTTATGAATTGTGCAGTGAGATGGCCTGCAGGACGGCAATGATCATGAAATGGACGGTATGGAGAATCAGGCGCACCAAGTTGCGGAATAAAGATGTACTCGTCGATATTAACTTCTGCCAAAACTTATGAGGAGTAAACGATCGCCTTGAGTTCAAGACTAGCAGCAATGAAAGGCTCAAGGTCACAAAATCCTCCTTTCCCTACACGGCGGACTATGTCGGAGACGATGTCAAATGGAAGAGAAGACATTTTTTGTGTGTCTGTTAACCAACTATCCTAGTTCTTATAAAGAGGATTGCCAGTAAACCCTAGTCATTGATTTGCTGAGAACTCCATCTAACCGTTCGTATGTGTAGTCAAATCATATCAATATTGGAAGCTTTATTGAAGCTCGTACCATTTACTCTTTAATAGTCATCCGATGTTAGACCATCTCCATCTAACGGATACAAAATTAATAATTTTTTTAGTTATTAAAAAAATCAATAATGATTTTCTGTTGGTTTTCGTCGGTTTTCAATCCGACAAAAACTGACGACAATTAAAATTTTTTTTTTTTGTAATTTAAAAAATTTGGTCAGTTTTCGTCGGATTGAAAACCGAAGAAAACCAACGGAAAATTAATTTTTTGTTTTGTTTTAATCCGATAAAATTGTTGGTTCTCGTCCGTTATGGGCATGACAAAAACCAACGAGTCGTTATCCAGTAAAGTGGTTGTAAATGTCACTGTTATAACCGTTTGTGGTGGGTTCCCGTCGGATTCGTAGAAAAATTACTCCATAAACCAAAACGAAATAAATTTCTATCATTCACACTCTTCATTATATTTTTCAGACTAAACAATGTCAAACCCTAATTTTCGAGATTGGATGGATGGACCATGTATCAATGAAGCCACGGGAATACTGACCGAGGAGTATGCTGCCGGGTTGAAAAGTTTCATGGATTTTGCAGCGTATCAGAGCTTATTACTAGAAACAGAAAAAATGTATTGCCCGTGTACAAAATGCGAGAATTTGAAATACATTCCTGTGAAAACTGTTTGGAGTCATCTTTACCTGAGAGGTATGTTTCCTACTTACAAAATCTGGTATTCACATGAAGAAGATGACTCGAATGTTAACTTTGGTAGTTATAGCGGATCTGGTAATATCAGTATAGGAGAGGAATTATGTAACCGTGTAGATGAAGAAGTAGATATTAATCGTGTGAATACCGGAGAAGGGGGTTTTGGTGGAAAACGGACAGTCCCAATGGAAAAATAGTCAAATTGGTGGGTACGTTAATACATAACCAGCTAGATGGAGCTTATCCGATATTCAACAAGTTCCCTTCGCGACTACAAGAGGAGTGTTTCTGTGCCTTCGCGGTAAATTCCTATTTTTGAAGTCACTTTACTTTTTTACATTTAAATTTATTTTAATAATTATTTACATTTGCAACAACATTTCCACTAGGACATCGAGCACACTCTTCTTGTTCGTGACAAGTTTGAGGCTCAGTGCAAAGAATCCTACAGCAACTACATTTACGCATGGAAGGTCACATGGGAGAAAGATCTCGAGGTGGCACACTCAGGTTGTCCGTGAAGTTTATACCTTGAGTTCCAGCGATACTATAGTCTGCCGGGGACTATGAAGCAGTCGCAGCAGAACAAGATTAACTGCAAGGGCGGTAAGGACGTTGAGAAAGTGCCACCAACACACAATACGGGTTCCAACACATTCAAGCTCGTCGAGGACCAAATTGTAAGTATAAATTGTAAATATAATTATTTATTTTACTTTATACATTACAATATTTTGTGTTTTATAGACTATTAAGGAAGGGTGCGCACCGGGCTGGCTACGTCTTATGAATGACTGTCACACTAACAAAAAGACGGGCTCGATCCAGAATCCGAAGATGAAGCAGATTGTAGAGAATGTGGAGCATAGGACGGAGGAGGTCATTACCCAACGCTCCTAGGAGGAAGGCGGTCCAGTACACCTATCACGGGATGAGATCAACAATATTGTCCTCGAGGTATTCATTTTATCATTTAATTTACTTTTCCACATTATATTTCCATTTATAACAATACAATTAACTTTTTATGTGCTCGAAACTCCTGTTTCCAAGGAACAACATTTCAAACTAGGGAAATTGGTCGATGTTAATGGTGTGCCGGCACATGTTAACTTAACTTAGGGACTTGGAATGAGTAAGTGAGAGCGTCAAGAGCTGGAGGATCTTCGTGCAGCTTTACATGCAAGTCAGGCAGAATTTCAAGCCTATCAGGACGACAACAAAGCTCGGCACGCGAGGACCGAAGCTCAGATGGTGAAGCTACTTTGGTTCATGGATACTCCACCATCCTTACCATCAGATAGCGAGACTTATGACCCGAGACTTTAGGATTCAGACATAAATTTTATAATATATATTTTATAACAAAAAAAATTATTTTGGAAATCTTGCTTATAAATATTTGAAAACTATTAATTTTTTATTTATTTATTTTAATCATTGTGGTTTGTTTTCGTTGGTTACAAATATGGTCGATTTTTGTTGGTTAACTAAACCATCAAAAAACCACAACACTTATTAAAATAATTACAGAAAAAATTAATAAGTGGTCAATTTTCATTAGTTTATTTAACTGACGAAAACCGACCACATTTATTTAAAATAAACAAAAATAAATAATCAATAAGTTGTCGGTTTTCGTTGGTTTTGTTCACCCATAAAAACCAACCACTGTTGCACCCACGACAACCAACGAAACAACAGGCGAAAACCAACGACTCCAAACCCACGATTCTCGACGGATTTACACCGACGAAAAACGATGACAATTTTGGCGATTTTGTTCGTTGCTTATTGTTGGTTTAGTCCGACCAAATCCGATGACCACGTCACTTCCGACCAAAGATTGGCGACGATATTTTTCAGTCGGTTTTGGTCGGTTTAGGTCAAATTTCTAAGAAAACCGACGAAACCTATCATAGAAAAATAATATATTTTCTTGTAGTTTTCTATCATTCCGGGATTTGCTTCTTTTGCGGATCTCTATTCTATAAACATCTATTTTGGTCTGACTATGCAAGATGTCAAGATGGTTTAAGCTCCGATTTTTTGATTATTGATGACTTTCTTTTTAAAGGCAACCAAATTTCTTCTTTTTACGAGGAAAATTTACACAGACATCATGTTCAACTGAAAGTTTATACTGTAATTAGGGGTTCGTGGTCAAATATTCTACTTCTAAGTCCTAAATATTGTCTTTGGCACTAAAAGTTTGATTTTATTGAGTGATATAATCTCTTAGCTTATATTATTTGGGGCTTTTAAGAAGGTTATGGTTATATATCATATCTAGCTTTGGGTATAATAATCGGAACCAAAAAACTGAATTGAACCAAATCGTATTAAAACCGGCTAATTAATCAAACAATTGTTAAAAATTAATACCCAAAAAGGCAAAATCGAACCGAGAACTGTGTTGAATCCAAAATAACCGAAATACAATTATATATTTTAAAAATAATTATTTACATATAATTTTTTTTTGTCAACCTTACTCATTCATTTTACTAGTGGGCTCGACAAAGGCCCGATCCATAGCCAAATTGCTCCCACTGGAGCTGGTGGGATTTGAACCTCCACCTGGTGCCTAGCTAGATCAGGGGTAAGCCAACTGGGCCATCTGCTTCTTGGCATTTATATATAATTTAATAATTTAAATATCATGTAACTATAAATCCAAATTTGTTAGTCAATTTGAATCAAAATTACTAAAAAACGAAAACATTCAATTTTTGTACTAATTAATTTATGGTATTTTCAAAAAAAAAATTTTATTTTTTTAAAAAATTAGATAAAAATTTCCGAATCGGAACCAAAATCAAACCAAACTGATTAAATAACTGATGATTTTTATAAACCGAACCGAAATCGAAAGAAAAAATACCCCAATAGTTCTTTAAGTAAACAAACCGAAAGAACATGGAACTGAAAAACCAAACTACAACAGAAATGGGGTCATAGACTCCTGTTTTGGAAATGGAGAACTTGGCCTTGAAAAGAGGATAAGACTCGTTCTCTCATTAAACGGGAAATATAAATAAACAGATAAAGTCTGAGACTTAGAATCAAACATAATCAGAATATTTGAGCTTGGCTTATGTTGCTTACTAGACTTCCTTAGCGCCAATTCTTCCAAGCTTTGCTCATCCTTAATCTGCTTGTCGTGAAGCTTATCTTCTTTTTTAAACCCATCAATATATCTTCAAGGATCGAACCTATCTACCCATGGTGGACATAGAGCACTGTAACCAATATGGGACGCTATCATTTGAGTACGTTGCAAACAATAATAAGAACAAAATGTTATGTTATCCACAATAATATAGAAGGGAGCAAAGCAGCGAAAACGACAGAAGTTGCAAAGTGGTCGTGTAGATGTAATGTTAAACATCAATTCAATGTCTTCCTGAATCTTTCCTCCTGATTTTGGATATCTAACACTCCCAAGTACACAGTAAATATGCAAAGTGACTCCGCAATGTTCACAAGTGTAGAACCAAGTCTCTGGATTTGTTTCTCCTTCACAAACATCACACCAGTATTTGCCCCTTGCTTTTTCACCATAACAAAGAGTAAGCGGATGATCATCATACCTTGGAAGGCTTACTGTTGATGGTAGAGTGGCGCAGCGAAATTCCAGAAAATAGTCACATTTAATACAGCCTAGGATAGATGCCCCACCAGTTCTGCCACAATTATGGCATCTCTTCTGGTTCTTATGATCAAATTTACGTGTGTCAAGGTATAGTAAAGGATGAGGATGACTTCCATGGAAAAAAGGCATAGTGATCGAACTGCAGAGTAAGTCATAGTTCCTACCTCCATCAGTATACATAAATCCCTTGCAACAATTCTGTAAACAAGCCACGCATGTTGTTCTGGTGTTACCTACATCGATTAGACGAAGAGTGAGTAGTCTTGGGCTTAGAACATGTCGTTTCTTCTTTGGAAGATTGGCGCATGTTTCATGGAGGATGAATGTGCAATCAGTACAATTGTAGTATGTGTTAGAAGCGATAGGACGAACA
Source organism: Lepidium aucheri (assembly GCA_900406435.1). Lineage (NCBI taxonomy): Eukaryota > Viridiplantae > Streptophyta > Magnoliopsida > Brassicales > Brassicaceae > Lepidium > Lepidium aucheri. The sequence continues at coordinate 15,933 of OVBA01004225.1, read as the reverse complement.
CATGCTTCACACAATATGCTTTCCACCAAAGCAATACCGTCTTTGTTGAGGGTCATGTTATGTTTATGAGCAAAATGAGTGATCGTGTTGTCATCGTTTATCCTGAATGGCTCAAAATCTTCAACTACTTCAGGTACTCCATCAAGCTCTTCTCCATCCCATACGTCTTCTCTTGTTGCACATTTTGAATGAAGAGCATAACTAGGACATAAGGAACATGAATAAGCCCCATATGACCAATCAATCTCGTCCAAACAAATTCTACATTTCCATTCTCCAGGACCAAGAAGATATGTGTATGACACACGGTGATCATGGCGATTTATGTGTATAACATGTGGTAAATGAGCACACTCTTGATGGAAGAACATGAGATCAGTTTGCAGCGAAACATAAGGAGAACGATCGCCTTCCGTCCCACAAGCATCACAAATGAATGACATCAGTCGTGGGATGAGTGTGAGTGTATGCTCATGAACCTTCATATTTGAAAGAACCACTGGAGTGATTTCATGCAGAGCGTGGTGTTCAATAGCACAAACCATATCCAAGTTGAACTTACAAATATCAAAATGATAAAGAAAGTCTTGATCAGTAGGTCTTCCACAAACATGACACTCTGGTTTTGTGTAATCTGGAGCTCCTTTGGTGAGAAGCTTAAGAGTGTGTCTGGTATGAAAAAGATGAGTGATCTCAAGCGAGTCAAATACGGTGATGCATTCATCATGAACCATCATCTTACAAAGAGGACAAAAGTAGCCATATCCATCTGGATGACCACAAACTTTGCATCCCATCTGATAACCGAATTCAAGCTTAACTAGAGGATGATGGTGCCAAGGCACATAAAGATGAGCTCTAGCACACATATCATCAATCATGCAACTAATGTCCATATTGAGTTTACAAATGGAACAATGATAAAGAAGTCGTTTAGTGTTTTTACCACAGATATGACATTTTGGATCGGTGTTGTCAGGAGCTCCTTTCGTGAGAAGCTTGAGGCAATGTCCAACATGAGAACGATGCTCAAATGTCTTTGGTGTACTGAAGACAAAGTTACATTTGTTGTGAACTATAAACTCGCAGTAGCTACAGTGGAGGCTACGGTTATACGATCGATCATCACAAGCATCGCATTCCCACGTACGTGCATAGCGGCCTACGTCATGATCGTGTCCTTTTAGATGCTTCATGGCGCTTGCGGTTATCAGAGGTAAAAAGAATTCAAAGCTGATGTTTGAGTGGTTGCTCTTTCATTGAGTACTGAATAATGATTAATATGGATAAATATTGCTGATGCTCTTACTTTTATAAATGCTACTTGTTATTTTATATACGCTAAACGTCAATAAAACAATATAACTAGGCAACTAACAGGCAAGTACTTAAGTCTTCGTCTCATTTAAGCACTAATAAGTCAGGTTTTGTCTACGATGTTAGTTTATTTGACCCTCCGCATTTGGGTATTCGGATTGATTCCCGGTAATATCCATTCGGATCCGCATCTTTCGGATATAAAATTTTTATATTCATTTAAGTATCGTATATATTTTGATTCGGATTTAGGTCGGTTCCATTCGATTGTAGATCGGTTCGCGTCTATATTTTTCATATCCATTAGGAAACCTGGTTTGATTCCCTTACCGATTCCTATAAGATTGGGTATAGATATTAGCCAAATTATTCCAATTTCACTTTATATCTAAAATACCTAAACGCCCTCAATATTTTTGAAAAATTGCTCTCTAATCTCGTATATGCCTACATATATCCGGGTCAATCGAGTACTTATTCGGATATCAATTCACTTTCGTATTAACTGATACCTACACATATAAACGAAGAAAACCCATCAAATATTTTTCTCAGTTCTAAATACTACTCGATACCCATTATTTTTACTTGATTTATTTTTCTCCTATCTTTGATCTTCGACCTACTCTGAGCACACAAGTTTTCTTCTTTTTTATTTTGTAACTCCATTTGAATTAAATAAAAGATTGAAGAGTTAATTTAATTGGATCAATCCAGATCACTGACGAGGACACAGCTCACGTTGAGTGGATGATGATTTAATCATCAACAAAAGACAAATCTTCTTAGACTATGAACACTGGTTTAAAGTTTCAACACCTTCAACCTCATATTTCTCTTTTCCATTTCTCTTTTCCACATCCTCTTCTCTCTTCCACCTAATAATTTAACATCCACTAAAAATATTCACCTTACAATAGTGTGTTTAATAAAATTCAGCATTCTATCCCACCATTTTTTATTTCATTATTTTGAATTTCTTATATGTGTTAGTTTAAGATTGATTTTGAAAGGGATAATTGCTGGGATTTGAGTAGTTAAAAGGATAGTTAGAAGAATTTTGGGTGTTAGAAGGATCATTGTTCGGATCTATATTTTCAAAGAAGACGAAAAAAGATAAAAACGAGAGTTTATGAGAGGCTAAATAAAAACTTATTGTAAACAAGATGTTTTATTTTCTGTGTCTAAATCTAATGAAACAAGTCTCTATTTATAGAGTATGAAAAATTATGAATTTTGGTAAAAGTTTTAATTTTTGTTATATAATATCATATACAATAATTACATTCAATAATAAAAATGTAAAAAAATATATATATTTATCTCAGTCTCATATCTTTCGACATTCAACTTGCTCATTCTTTTTTCGGGAAACAGGCAAAAACTAATTGAACTTTTTTCAACGGGCCGTTTCATACACGAACATCCTGTTTTTCTCTATTTCTACATAAACTTCTTAAATATTCAAAACATAGATATGAATTAACAAAAATATGCTAAAATCTACGTTAACTGTCAACATCGCTAATCAATGGTAACCGCCTGTTAAATCCTTGTTCAAAAAATGTTTAGTATCCATGTGGTAGGTGATTTGGTGTTAACAAAGATAACTTGGCATTTTACAAAACGGCACCATTTAGTATAGTGAATTGAACCAAAAAAAAATTAGCAAACGACATTGTATTGTATCAATCAAAATTTCAAAAACCATATAGTGTCCATGTGGCAGGTGATATTCCGCTCCACCGCATTTAAAGCTTTTAACTTTAAAAAGTTTTTATTTACATAAAGAAAATAATGTTAAGAACTTCTAATGAATGGTTGGAGGTGGTCTAATAATTTATTGCTAGTATACACGTAGTTAGTCTGTGTCTTTATATTGTTTTTACCTCTGATAAAAACAATATTTTATTTGATTGTATCATCAAGATCGTCGAAAGAACGAAGCCAGAGCTATGACAGTGGACAGCTCAAATTGAGTCAACGGTGATTATTTCGAGATTAATCATAAAAAAAGACTAACGTTGTTATTTACTCGTCTCGTGTTTCTAATGTTAAATAGACAAATATGATTGATTTTTAAAAGAATATTATATTCAACAGAAAGTTTATACTTTATTTAAGAATTTGCGGTCAAATATTTTATTTCTAAGGTTTAATTGTTTAGTGTGGGGTGGAACGATTTAAAGAAACAAAGAGAAAAAACACTTTTGAACACCAATCAAATAATTTATAAGAATTTGCGGTTTTGAAAAAATAAAAAAGTCAAACCGTCTTTTGTTTTGTTTACTCATATAATTGAATTCTGTACGTTATTGTGCCAAGATTTTGAGTATAATATTCTTTTAAAAGTTAATAATATATATTTGAGGAAATTTAAATAGATAAATATAATTTAACTTTTATAAGAAAATTATGTTAAACAGAATATTTGACCGCAATTCCTTAAGAGTAAATTAGGTGACTATCATATATATGAAAATTAATTGAGTAAGTAACAGATAGTTATCAAAATTAAAAAAGTAGTAGTGGGCCAATGTATGGATTATATGAAACTATCTCTACCAAAATAGATATGCCTCTACCAAAATAGATATGCTTGTTTACAAATGAAGATTCACCATAAAATCTATGGCCCACATGATAAAGCAAAATCTTCAATATATTCTTTTTTCGAATTTGGTTTTATATTTTCTCCCTTGTGATTCTAAAATCGACTCTCTCTCATCTTCTTCACCATCACCATTGTTAAACTCTGCTAAATTTCTCTTTGCTTTCAACTCCCATCGTTTTTTCTTGAGGCTTCATATTCATGCGTTTCATAGCGTAGTACAAACCATCACTCTCCTAACCCTAGCTCAACGGGAGGTATGTTTATCCTCTTAGTCGATAGCGGTGGTTTGCGCTTTTGGGTTAGAATTCTTTTGTCTACCCTTATTAGCGATTTCCGTATTTGTGTGTGGTTAGTATTACTTGGTTCTTAAATTTTTTGAGTTAGGAGATTTGGTTGATTGGTTTTGCATTTTTTGTTCTCCAAATCCTGGCTCTTTGTGTCACCATCGATGTTGGGTATGTGGTGTAGTGTTTGTAGGTCCAGTGAGAATTGCAGGGAGTACGGCGTGCAAACCCCAAATCGAAGTGTGAAATCGTGCAAAAGTTTTAGATTTTTTTAACATTCTGATTTTGCAAGTAATGTTTTTGTTATATTTAAATTTGGAAGTTTTGCAAATTATTTTAGACCTGCTTGGAGCCTTCTTGATTATTGTTGTTTTGTTGATTTTGTTTAGTTAAACACCATTTTCCTATGTTTTCTCACAAATCTTGTCAAACTTGCAAAATGCAACCAACTCTATAGTTTTTTGACTTGTTAGATGTTTTTCTATCCGCAAAAATCATTACTTGAGTATTTGAAGTCGAAGGTAATGTTTAAAGTTATATGCAAAATATTTGTATTCCCATAAAATAATTAAGTTACAGTTAAATATATTGTTAACTGTTATGATCTGATTTACAGGTTAACATCCAGGCCATCATATCATCAGAATATGATGTCCCCAAATAAGAAAACCTGATGTGATCAGATGAAGAAACCGACAAGAAGGTCGCTCAATTGTTGCAAAATATTCATGAAGGTGCAAAGAGATGGACAAGTTTGAGTACCACTGCAAGAGATTGTTCTCTCTGTTTGTGCAAAACAACATGTGACCATCCACTGTTATGCTTATTTATATGTGATGTACTGTGTAAACGTGTTTAATTTTGTAATCTCTTATTCCTTTTTATCCATACCTATTTTCACATAATTTTGCAGCTAACATATATAGTTGCAGCAAAACAAATAATTTAACATGGACTTTGTATATTTTTCTGATTTCAAGACAATGTTTAAAGTATATATTTGTAGCTAAACTATACATGGACTTTGTATATTTTAGCTAACATATAGGTTTACAGCTAAAATATATGTTTGCAGCTAACAAATACGTTTGCAACTAACAAATAATATACCACATACTTTGTATATTTTTTTGATTACAATACTTACTGATAACTTATAAAGGATTTCTTAACTCGAGATGGTTAACAATATATTTAACCGTAACTTAATTATTTTACAGGGATAAAAATGTTTTGCATATAACTTTAAACATTGCCTTGCAATCCAGACCAATTTTTTGGGCGTTTGACAAAATATTTAAATAATAACGTGATTTTTAACTGCAATAATGCAATGATTTTTGCGGATAGAAAGGCATCTAACAAGTCGGCTTATTGCAAGGTTGGACGTTTTATATAAGTTTGAAAACATTTGTGAGGACTGGCTGCCTAAAAATGCTGATACAAATCTATGTATACACAAACCAAAACAGCAAACATACAGTTATCTAGTCTGAAAGCAAGCACAAATCTTTAAAATTTATGATGTAAAACAGAATGAAACCACATATTACCAAGACTCAACATGCCTAAACACACAATAATTATACCCAAAGATCCATAAAACCACTCACAGACGCAAGTAAAAGTTTTACGGTTATTATGTATATAAGTATGCAAAACAAATATGTATTTGGTAACTAATTTATTTGAAATCAACTGATTCATTTGCATATATCATTAGAAACAAGTTGCAGACCTTGCTGCTTAAACTCACCAAAGAAGAACACCAAAACCCATACCACACCCAAAAATCAAACGAAATCACATTCTGAAACTCACCAAGAAGAATACAAAAACTCAAACCAATAAATATTCGGAGCTAGATACAATGTTTCAAAAAGGTTATACCAACGACCAACCCAGACCAAGGTATGTGCCTTCTGTGATTGTTCATAAAAATCTTAGAAAAGAAGAAAATCTCATACCTTCGTCGACCTAGGGTTTGGACTGCCATGCTTGTTACAGCGGTGATTGGTGAGTAACGAGTTGATAACTTCATTCTTCTCATTCTCACTTAAACGATGGAGAAATCAAGCAAATCAATCAAAATCATCACAAATTTTTGGATCTCAGATTTTTACGCCATAACGCTTAAATACCCAAACGATTCTTAAATTTTTTATACTTAAACCAAATCAAAATCGAAAAAAAAATACCCAAATAATTATTAAGATAAAAAACTAAAAAAACCTAAAACCAAAATACCAAACTAAAACAGAACTGGAGTCATCGACTCCTGTAAAACAGGAATTAAGGTAAATGAAGAACTTGGCTTATGTCAGAATATTTGAAGCTTGGCTTATGTGGCCTATTACACTTCCTTAGCGCCAATTCTTCCAAGCTTTGCTCATCCTTATTATGCTTGTCGTGAAGCTTATCTTCTTCTTTAAACCATCAAGATCTCCAAACTGGAATATTACCATATATTTCTTCAAGAATCAAATCTATCTACCCATAGAGGACATATAGCATTGTAACCAATATGTCAAACTTACTTGTGTCAAACTTACTTGTGTCAAACATTACAAAAACTTACTTGTGTCAAATATTACAAAAAACATGCATATAGCATCACTTATACTACATTATTTAAATAAAAGTATTGATTGTGTTATCATTTACAGAAAGCATTACAATGAGATTTATACAGAGGAGAATGAGTAAATTACAGGTAATTTACGATTACATTTTATTATAATTGATATTGTTTATTTATTTTTCTAATACACCCCCTCAAGATGGAGTGGTCTTGAGTAATCCAATCTTGGAACAAGCTAGCTAGAAGCGTGATTGTGGTAAAGGCTTGGTTAGCGTGTCTGCTAGTTGATTGTGTGTCGATACATGTGTAACAGGTAAGCTTCCAGCTTGAATTTGATTGCGTACGAAGTGATAGTCCAGTGCTATGTGCTTAATTCGTGAGTGAAAAACTGAGTTGGCACACAAGTACGTAGGAGATTTTGTTAATTGAATGTGAAGTTCAGTCAATAAAGAACAAAGCCATCTAACCTCCGCAGCCATGTTGGAGACAGCTCTATATTCAGCCTCAGTCGATGATCTTGCAACACCATTCTGTTTCTTGGAGGACAATGTGATCGGATTCTTCCCAAGGTACATAAGATATCCATTGGTGGAGGCATAGTCATCGACATCCCCAGCCCAATCTGCATTAGAGAAGGCATGAAGATTGAGAGATGTATCTTTGAATAGGTGAATACCATGTGTTGGAGTCCCGACAAGATAGCGGAGGACTCTTTTTGTAATAGCCCAATAGAGCTCGGAAGGGCGATGCATAAACTTTGATAAACGATTGACAATATATAAGAGATCTGGTCTTGTGAATGCTAGATATTGTAAACTTCCAGCCAGAGAGCAATATTGTGTAGGATCAGCCGGTGGTTTGCCATCATTCAGTGTTAGTTTTGGCGATGATTCAAGAGGTGTTGTGACTGGTTTGGCATCTGACATATTATGTTTGGCAAGTAGATCAACAATATACTTGTGTTGAGTGAACCACAAATCAGTAAGTGTTGTTGTTGCTTATACACCGAGAAAATAGTGAAGATCAACTGGGTCCTTAATGGAGAAACGACTTGAAAAAGCTTCCAAAACCGTAGATACTCGTGCATTATTGCTTCATGTGACAATAATATCATCGACATATGCAAATACATATGTTGTGGATGTACTTGTATGTTCAATGAACAATGATGTGTCCGCAAGAGAGTTAGTGAAACCAATTGTAATCAAGTGGCATTTGAGAGATTGATACCATGATCGTGGGGACTGTTTAAGACCATAGATTGGTTTTCTGAGACGACAAACAAATGAGGGTTGATCATTGTTGACGAAACCAGATGGTTGAGACATTTAGATCTCCTCTGTTAGCTCTCCTTGTAAGACGCGTTGTTGATATCCAATTGTTTGATGTTCCATGATTTGGCTGTAGCGATGGTGAGGACAAGTTGAATTGTTGTTGTTTTGATTACTAGGCTGAAGGTTATTTTGTAATCTACACCATACTCATGTGTTATCCCTTTGCTACAAGACGTGTTTTGAAGCGCTCAATTGACCCATCTAAGTTATATTTGGTCGTAAATATCCAGCGGCATCCAACGAGATTCTGTTGAGCATCGGCTGGGACTAAATCCCAAGTGTGGTTGATGATATGAGCATTGAATTCAGTATGAGCTGCATGCCCCCATTGTTCATCTTTTAGAGCTTGAAGAATTGTTGATGGTTCTCGATTCTGATTGCGTGTGCCTGCAACAGAAAGTGAATATTTTTTGTTTGGTTTTTGGATATTGTTTTTGGATGTGGTTTGCATTTTGTGGTTATTTCGGTTTTGTGTTTCATTGGTGTTATTTGAGTCTGGTGTTGGGCTGCTAGTTGATGGATCTTGACTGGCCTGGTTTTGGCCTATGTTATTTCTAAGGGGCTGAATCTGAGTTGTGGGCTGCAACTCATTTTGAACTGGAGTAGTGGACTCATTATCATGTGAGCTTTGCTGAACTATGGGCCTTAGTTCATTTTATGGAGCAGTGGGCTCGTAATTGGTGAGAGAGGGAGAAGACAGTGGTGAGGGTTGAGGACATAGCTGAGATGTTGATGGTGCTGTTATGGTTTGTGTTGGTGCTGACGGTGAAGGATCACTTTGCGGGGGTTGTTGTGAAGCCAGTGGAATGAGTAGGGGAACACTTATCAGTTGAGTGATCTGTTTGATGTCTTGTTCTTCTGTTGATTCAATGATTGTGGTTCCATTTGATTGACGAAACGGGAACACTTGTTCATCGAATTTAACATGGCGGGATGTATAAATTTGTCCAGTGGGTTGGTGAAGACAAAAGTAAGCACTTTGAGAAGTTGAATAACTTAGAAAGATACACGGTAATGATCGGTTTTGAAGCTTATGCAAAGTGTAGGGGCGCAATAAGGGAAAGCAGAGACATCCAAAGATTCAAAGTTTCTCATAGTTTGGTGGTTGTGAAAACAGCCGTTGATACAATGACACCATGTTCAATAATGGAGTGGGTAAGCGATTGACAAGATACACCGTAGTTGCTAGAGCATATGTCCAATATGCTTTTGGCATTGATGATTGTGAAAGTAATATTAATGTCATTTCAACGAGATGGTGATGCTTCTTTTCTGAAACACCATTGTGTTCTGGGATATGAAGAGGCTAGGTGAGATGAGAGATTCCATTTTGAGCCAGAAATTCTCTTAGTGCTATGTATTTGCCACCGTTGTCTGAAAATAAGGTACCAATTCTTTGTTGAAATCAATTTTCCACAAGTGTTTTGAAGATCATGAATGTCTGCTTCACTTCTGATTTTCTTTTCAACGAGTAGAGTCATGTGTATCGCGAGAAGTGGTCAATAAAAACAACGTAATATTTGTAATTGTCGATTGATAGTAGAGGAGAAGTCCATACATCACTATAAATAAGCTTGAGAGGTCGAGTTGAATTAAGCATGGAATGTGTGAAAAGTAACTTGTGTGTTTTATTCAAACAACAATCTGAGCAAGAGAACTTGTCTGATTTTGTACTTGAAACATGTACTAAAAATGCAGAGAGAACAAAGTTCAATATAGATTGAGATGGATGACCCAATCGTGAGTGTCAGGAGTGAAGACTAGTTTGTGGTCCAGATGCAGATATAAGCGCCATTGTTAGAGGAGTAGAAGCCGGTCACTCATATAAATGATTCCTAGCTTTGCCTTGGAACAACCAGACCCCGTGTGTAGATCCTTCACCTAAAAAGTAGATGGAACAAATTCGACTGATACATTATTTTTGTTGCATAATCGGTTAAGTGAGATCAAATTCTTCTCCATCTTAGGTACACAAAGAGTATTATCAAGGTGTAAGGTGCGAGAAGATGAGGGTAAAGATACAAACCCGTGTGAGTAATAAGTGTGTTGGAACCATTTGCAAGCATCACATCATCATCACCAGCATAGGGTTGATGTAGATAGAGATTATTTAGATCAGATGTGATATGGTGTGTGGCACCAGAATCAACGACCCAATCAGCTGCATGATGTGGACCATTTGTAACATGATTTACTTTTGGTTGCCATGGGCGTGAGATCTATGACATCGTGGATGGAGATGGAGTAGTGAGTGATTGAAATTCAGGACAACGACAAGTTGTATGTCCATGTACATTGCAATATTGACATTTTTCCATATAAGGTTGAGGTGCACGAGAATCATTACGATACAACATAGATTCATGGTGCCATGTTTGTTGATTGTCCGAGCATCTATTGTTGTAGTTCCTATTTCCACCACTTTGGTTGTAATTGCGATTTCCACCATTGTTGTTGTTGTTTGAGTAGTTTCTGTTGTTTGACTGATTTAGTTGAACGTGATTGGCAGTGGCAGGGAATGAGGCCGTTTGATTGGTTGTGTGACAGATTAATTTGCTTCATGGTTTAACAATCTTTTGTGAATCTCAGATTTAGAGAGAGGAGTGTCCTTGCCTTCTATTTGATCAACAACAGGTTTGTAATCCTCTAGTAAACAATCTAAGATGAATTCGACTGCATCTTCATTATCGGTCAAAGCAAGTTTTGATGCCACAAAGGTATTCATCAATCGTTTGTGCTTTGTGTAGTGCTTCCGTTGATTTTTGAGTTGCTTAATGTGACCACGGCTAGGGGTTGCATATGTTCTAGCGAGAGTGGACCAAATCTTGGAGGAGACAGTGGCTGTGGAAACAAGCAGTTGCAGGGAGGCCGAGATTATGCCAAGTAAGGCGCTGTAAATGAGTGAATCTTGTCTGATCCACTTCATATGCGCAGAATTTGGAGTTGTGGTGTTACCAATTATAAGTGTAGGAGAAGCTGATGTGAGTGTTCCATCGAGATGACCAAGAAGACCATAGCCATCAAGGAATAACCAAACTTAAAAAGACCAGACCAAATAATTGGTGCTGCTAAGTTTTGAAACATGAGAGAGATTGATGTTGAGTACAAAATTTGTGTTTAAGGGAACACGATCTGCAGGTGAGCTGCTTAAGGCTGAGGCATCGGCCATTGGGTGAGGTAGAGGAGAAAAAAGGTTTTAGGAGTGAAAGCTTTGATTCCATAAAAGTACTGATTATGTTATTATTTACAGAGAGCATTACAATGAGATTTATACAGAGGAGAATGCGTAATTACAGGTAACAACGATTACATTTTATTGTAATTGATATTGTTTACTTATTTGTCTAATACGAACTGCAAAGTAAGTCAAAGCTCCTACCCTCCATCAGTATACATGAATCCTTTGCAACATTTCTGTAAACAAGTCGTGCATGCTCTTCTGGTTTTACCTATATTGATTAGGCGAAGAGTGAGTAGTCTTGGGCTTAGAACATGTCGTTTCTTCTTTGGAAGATTGGCACATGTTTCATGGAGGATAAATGTACAATCAGTACAATTGTAGAATGTGTTAGAAGCGATAGGATGAACACATGCGTCACACAATATGCTTTCCACCAAAGCAATACCGTCTTTGTTGAGGGTCATGTTATGTTCATGAGAAAAATGAGTGATCGTGTTGTCATCATTTATCCTGAATGGCTCAAAATCTTCAACTTCTTCAGGTACTCCATCAAGCTCTTCTCCATCTCATACGTCTTCTCTTGTTGCACATTTGGAATAAAGAGCATAATTAGGACATAATGAACATGAATAAGCCCATATGACCAATCAATCTTGTCTTAACAAATTCTGTAATTCCATCCTCCAGGACCAAGAGGATATGTATACGACACACGGTGATCATGGGGATTTATGTGTATAACACGTGGTAAATGAGCACACTCTTGATGGAAGAACATGAGATCAGTTTGCAGTGAAACATAAGAAAACGGTCGTCTTCCGCACCACAAGCATCACAAATGAATGACATCAGTCTTGGGATAAGTGTGAGTGTATGCTCATGAACCTTCATATTTGAAAGAACCACTAGAGTGATTTCATGGCGAGCGTGGTCTTCAATAGCACAAACCATATCCAAGTTAAACTTATAAATATTACAATGATAAAGAAAGTCTTGATTCTTTATCAGTAGGTCTTCTACAAACATGACATTCTGGTTTTGTGTAATCTGGACCTCCTTTGGTGAGAAGTTTAAGAGGGTGTCTGCTATGAAAAAGATGAGTGATCTCAAGCAAGTCAAATACAGTGATGCATCTATCATGGACCATCAACTTACAAAAAGGACAAAAGTAGCCAAATCCATCTAGATGACCACAAACTTTGCATCCCAACTGATAACCGAATTCAAGCTTAACTAGAGGATGATGGTGCCAAGGCAATTCAGATGAGCTCTAGCACATATATCATCAATCATGCAACTAATGTCCATATTGAGGTTACAAATGGAACAATGATAAAGAAGTCGTTTAGTGTTTTTACCACATATATGACATTTTGGATCGGTATGGTCATGAGCTCCTATTGTGAGAAGCTGTAGAATTATGAGCTTCCAACTCAAAACCAATTAGCAATGAGTGGATAGGTCTATATCCCTTATATATCATTTAAGTCCTATCTAAATTCTCGATGTGGGATCTTCTCACATCTTCCCTCGAGACAATGGCCCGTCCATTAATCTTGAATAATTCAATTTCGGGTTGGATTAATTGGGCCTCTTTCGATGGGCCAGATCAGTCAGGTGGGGCAGGTGTGTTTAGACTCTGATACCATGTAGAATTATGGACTTCTAACTCAAAATCAATTGATAATAAGTGGAGAGGTCTATATCCCTTATATATCATTTAAGTCTCATCTAAATTCCTAATGTGAGATCTTCTCACATAAGTTTGAGGCAATGTCCAACATGAGAGCGATGCTATAGACTTGCAGTTTTCATAGCAGTCAAGGCCATTGCTATACGATCCATCATCACAAGCATCGCATTCCAAGTAACCTCCAGCTTGACCTACGTGATGATCGTGTCCTTTCAATAGCTTCATTTATCAGAGGTAGAGAGAATTCAAAATTGATATCTGGGTTGTGGTTGCTCTTTAGATGAAAAGTGAATGATGATTAATAGATAAATATCTCTAATTAATGTTCTTACTTTTATAAATGCTACTACTTATTATTTTATATACACTAAAAACGTCAATAAAACAATATAACTAGTGGGCTGGTAGCTAACTAGTCTTCTTTTAGAGCACTAATACGTCAGGTTTTGTCTGCCATGATAGTTTAATTACACTTCTTTATTCTCTTAACTAATCTCTTCGAACTACTCACAACACACAAGTTTTCTTCTCTTTTATTTTATTAATTCTTATGAATAAAATAAAAAATTAAAGAATTAATGACATTGGATCAACCAGATCATTGACGAGGATACTACTCAGGATAATGATCAATCAAAAAAAAAAAAAAAAAAAAAAATCTTCTTACATGATATTCTTTTTTATTTTGTTTCTGTACTTTCTTTATTAAAAAGAAGCCAAATCATTTTATTTAAATTGCCTGGCTCGCCACAAAAGTTTTCGTTTGTGCTAAATGCTATAAAGCTGTGGTATTGTGACTGTGATATAGCTGATTACAAAACTATCCCTGTACTTTGGGATTTTTATATTTTAATATTTTATCAATCTTACTCTAAGACTATGAACAATAGGTTCAATTATTCAACATCATTACAATTTTTATATCTGTATAATAGTTTTGTTTAATAAGGAACAGTACGATCTTGGACTGGCCCCCTTCGCATGACCTAGAAAGGTAAAGGAGTCCGCCCTATTCTACTATATTTTATTTTATATTGTTTTTTTTTATTTCTAGAAATTAATAATTAAATCTAATATAACCCAGATAATAATATAAGAAATCAAAAATATTTATTAAAATACAAAAAATTTACAAAATAAAGAAAACTAAATTACATAAAAATTAATATACCACACAATAAAAAATAAGTCTCTATTTATAGCTAAAAGTTTCACAGCTGATGGCACTTGAAACATGGTGTAAATATATAATTTGCATATTTTGACGGTATAGTTGATTAGAATATTAATTAGAAATTTGGTAATTATTGAAATTTAGTAGGAGAAAGGAAGATTAGTAGAATTTTAAGTATTGAAAGAGTTGCTGTTGAGATTCATATTACCCAAAATGTGTATAAAAATAAGAGGTTATAGAATGTTAGTTAAAAACTATAGGAAAAAATATAACTTTTTTATGTGTTCAAAATTGAGTGAAACAAGTCTCTATTTATAGAGTTCAAAAAATGATATTTGGATATATTTTAAAAAAAATTTAGTATATGAAAACAAAATTAGTTGGAAGTGCTCTTTAATCCAGTGGCAGGTGGTAAGTCCACTAAAGGCAGACGCACATGCACAACTAGGAATCGAGTTCCATCACCTACGAGATTTATGTAGGAATTTGGCTAATAGAACAACCTTTGTAGCCTATATTGATATTGTCGTTGACAAAAAAAAACAAAATTAGTTTAGTTAAAAAATTTTGGATAAAAAATACTCCCACCCATTTTCGTAACAACAACATTTATATAAGAAATTTGAACAACAAATCAAAAACTGACACATGTGTAATTCTTTTCTCTCTCCTCCCACCCATTTTCGTAACAATAAATATGGTCCACTTTTATTAATTTTTTATTTTTTTCAACCGGTTGAATATAACACGCTAAATGGCTATTGTAGATTCACATCCACTCTCCTTCCTAATATATTTATGCTATGACTTTTTTTTTGAAGGATTGGATTATTCGTATTCATCATGTATATAGAGAAACTATCATCTTGCCGATGAGTTGGCTAACTATGTATTTTTTCTTTTTTTAGATTTTCATTTTTTGTATATTATTCCGAATAAGATTAGCTCAATTCTGGAAAATAATACTAATACGTTAATTCGACCCCATTTAATTTGCTTGTAATAATTTTTTAGCTTTTTTAATAAAACTTGGGAGGTTTTTCCTCTCTCTTCTGATAAAAAAAATACAGGCTAAATGGCCATGTTTATTCACCATCCTCGTTGCAATGGTTTCTAACTATTGATTTTTTTTTCAACATCAGCATTATAAATGGTGTAATAGTTAGATTTATATTATAATTACTAGATAATGTCTCGTGTTATGCACGAGTTAGGTAATATTTGTTTGTTTTATTTATTTATTTATGGTTTGATTTGTATATGTAAATTTATTTATTACTTAATTATATATATATATTTGAATATTAAAATTAAAAATTTATAGTGATCACCAATATCTGTTGTACACGAAATATATTTTTTATTTCTGTTTACTTAAGTTTTGATGCATTACAATTTTATATATAAATTTTTTTGACTCGTGTTATTTACGTTTTGACTCATGTTCATTATGTTTTAGACTCGTTTATAACTTAATTTTTAGACCCGTATTTATCTAGGGTTTGGACCCCGTTTATTTAGGTTTTAAGAACTGTTTAATTTTGCTGTGTTATACATTATCGATAGAACACATATTTTTATTTATTAATATANATATATATATAATTTTAAACTCGTATTCATTTAAGTTTATAAATTCATGCATATTTTTGTTTTATTGTATCAATTTGACATATATTTTTATTTATAGTTATTTTAATCAAGTCAGCAAGTATATACTAATATAAATGTACGTATAATCATCTTATTAATATG
>OVBA01004224.1:0-24338 GCA_900406435.1 Lepidium aucheri | reverse complement strand
AAGTCTTCTCCACCGGTTCCACCATCACACGGCCATAAGGATTGATCCATTAAGGTCTTCTGTGGTCTTCATCAAGCCATACCATACGGCAAGGCACATATCACCCAAACCCTAGTTTTCTTTGTGTGAGACCCAAATCTAAAAGTTATAAAGCAAATTTGTGGCCCATAAGACCCAATAAAGGGTAGAATTTTGAATTTGAACTAAAACGGAGTTTGTTGGAGAGGATAAGATCATATCATCAAAGCTTTAAAACCTAATCTTATCTCCCTTAAATAGCAATTGATCTTGCGCCTTTTAAGTCTTTTCTCTCTCAGAAAGTTGCAATCTTGAACCCTAGAACCACCATCTCTCTCGCTATAATTTCTAGAGCCACTTACTAAAGCCTGAATCTGGTAATAAAACATGTCGTTTGGCTTAATTTCAGAGCTTATAACTCTTCGATCGTTGATCCTATGATCATGAGCTTTGTAGGTCTAGAAAGATCTCTCTTAAGAATCTGTAGCCGTAAACCATTTGTTAAATGGAGTTAAATTGAGAGAGTTATGACCAATTTAAGGTAGGACGTCAAAACTGATTTCTGTTTCAGACTTAGAGAAATTATTGGTTTCTGTTCTAAAATCTGTGTTCGACTTGGCTGGTTTAGGGATGAATTCTGAATAAATCTAAGCAAGGAAGGCTAGATCAAAGCTGTTTTTGGATCGAGGACATATCCAAGAAGTCAAAGGGACCGTCGGACCTTCAAATCTTGGTAAGAGTTTATCAAAAATCGTGTTTCTTAATCCGTAAATATTATCTATTTTGTTTACTGAAGAACCCTAATTCATGTATGTTGCTTGTGCATGAAGGTATCTGCTCGGTTTTGTGATTAGGCTTATGTTTTCTGTGTTTTTGATCAATTCACCGGCTAATTATGGTGAGGACGTGATCTCTGAGACTTTTAGTTTTAATTTAATTAGAATAAATCTATCTTTTTATGTAAAATATTTATTAAATTATTTTATAGATATAAATATAAGTATAAATATAAATATAAGGTATAAATATAATTATAAATATAACTATATAAATACCAAAAATTAATATATTATTATATTATGTGAATAATAATTTTGTGATTGTTTGATAATAGGTTATTTGTGTAACTTATATTATAAAATAAATAAATATAATTGAATATTTTAATATAATTGTGATGTGGAATACGTTTGAGAATAAGTAATATCTTGAGGTGATAAAGAGAAAAAAAATATTTAAACTATGTTAAAAATTGTTTCTTAACGAGTGGTAACGCGGAATAAATATTTGACTATGGGCTAGTAATTTTCTGGAAAAGAGACAGATGGTTTGAAGTGGACCGACGAAAATGCTTCAGCCCAAAAACCGCTGACGACCTAAGGAAGATCGAGCTATGAGTCGTGGTCTCCCAACCAATGTGCTTTGAAGCCATCTAGAAGATGGTTGAGCCTTTATGTGTAGAGTTGGCTGCTATGGCGGACCGACATGTTTGGTACATCTTGTTGAAATACATGTGTTTTATATGTTTGTTTTCTATGGTTAGGATAGATTTGCTTTAATTACGCTAGGACTTTAAGGCTTAGTGGACAGAAGTGATATCCTTACTGAGTATTTCTACTCACTCTTCCTTTTCTCCTTTTCAGATCAGAATGAGGTTCGTGAGTAGGTTGTTCGAATTTCTTGGTTATTTGAAGTTATTTGTTTTGATTTTATTTTTTTCTTTGAATGACTTTTTGTTTTTAAGTTATTTCCTTTTTTGAACATTTTATTTAATAAATTTGTGTAAGATTTCAGACCATTTCTGAATTGAATAAACAAAGTATTATTTTTGGCACAGAATAACCTGTTATCTCAAAATTGGGAGACGGGTATTATATGTTGTCTGTTCTCAGGTACTGCAAGATCTTGTCAAGATCTTTTGTCCCTTTGGACAACATCTTGACATTCTTTAACTGTTCAGATAGATGACTCTCAAGCTCGGCATTCTTGGTCTTTTCTGCCTCTAACTCTATATCTAACCTTTGAACCTTGTCTGACATAAACTTATTTTCAAACATCAACTTGTTGTTTCTCTCTTACTTCAACAAGGTTTACCACAACAATTGTTAGCTCATATGCAGGAGATAAACCCATATCATCCTCTTCTTCAGAGTCTTGGTCTATTTCCTCATCTGGATCAGTTAAACAACAGAAGTATATCTTTCAATAACATTTTCAGCCACATAGTCTCTTTCTTTAGATATTTTGAATATACCAAAATTCGCCATATAGTTGTTTAGATCATCATTCTCGCCTTCGTCTTTCATATCACTCTCACTCTAGCTTACTAACGTAGTCTGGTCCTTCCGCTTGAGATTCCCAACGTATTCTGATTTTATATGACCAAACCCCTAACATTCAAAACATCAGTGTCATTTTCCTTTTCATAGTTGAACGGTCTGCTTTGAAGTGACCATATATATCCTTGACGCTCAAGGCCCTGCTTATCAGATTTCTCTTGTTCCTTCTCAGGCACATGTCTAGCCGACACATGATTATCTCTTCTCTGTCATCTTTCAAACTTCTTGAGATATTTTTTCTGACATCATTCGATTTTTATTTCGAGGACTCACAGAAATCCCTCGGATAGTGCCACAATCTGTTCACTATTAATCCCACCTGATCGTCTAGGTCAGCTGTCTGAGGTTTTACTTTTTCTTCACCTATCAGGGCAATCCCTTTTCCATGGTGTGGTTCAATCTCTTTGTTAAGTTGAATTACATATGTCTACGTCATGCCCACTGCTTGATCAAAACTTAGCTTATCAGAAACTTGAGTTACCTCGAGAGCAGATCAATTTCCATAAATTTTAGCAGGTAAACAGCGTAGAAATTTCTTCACCAATTTCTTGTCCGTGTAGGTCTTTCCCAAAACCAAAGTTTCGCGCGACAGAGAGTTGAGCCTGCTACTAAAACCTTCTATTGACTTATGTTCCCCCTTAGTAAGAGACTCAAACTGTGTAGCCAGCATGTCAATTCTGGTTCACTTCACATTAAAGGTTCCTGGAATGAAACTTGCAGAATGTCTCATGCCTCCTTTGCTGTTGTACATCCCTGCACCCGTTTAAACTGATTTACTGGCAATAAATAGAAGATTCCTGACAGTGCCTTTGAGTTGTATTTTGACACTGCCTTCTCTTCGGTTGTCCAGCTCTTCCTTGGTTAGGAAC
Source organism: Lepidium aucheri (assembly GCA_900406435.1). Lineage (NCBI taxonomy): Eukaryota > Viridiplantae > Streptophyta > Magnoliopsida > Brassicales > Brassicaceae > Lepidium > Lepidium aucheri. Next base: position 21,112 of record OVBA01004224.1, on the reverse strand, counting down.
AAGTTCTTCTTTGTTCTTCATAGTTGGTGATGTCCAACCATCCTCAACAGCTCCCCAAGCCTCTTCATCAATCCCCTTGATGATATGTTTCATCTGCACTTTCCAGTGTCCATAGTTGTTCTGATCGAGCTTTAAAGGTTCCTTGACTGCCATGGACTGATGTGTGTTCTCCATACTATCCGTAGGATCTCACATGATAACATTAGGTGGTCTGCTCTGATACCAAATGAAAAAGTATAAAAACTAGAAACACACAAACTTGTTCAGAAGGTGCCGGTCCAATGCACAATTCGTTTTTATTAATGTAAACTTTCCTACAACAGTCTTACACTTATAGGTAACTACTCTACCGAACACAAAAAACAAAACAATACTTTAACACCCTTAAACAATGGCTCACAAGAGTTTTTCTCTCATTAAACCTTAACCAAGAACTCCCCCAATTGATCTAACATGTTAGACGGTCTCGCCCAATCCTAGGACTTTTTTATAGGTCGTTTTCCTTAATTTAGAGTCTCTCAAATCCCTTAGAAATGAAAACTCTTAAGGTAAATCAAGTTTTCATTTTTGCTTGACAGCAGTCTGTCATTTTGACTAACAGCTCTCTGTCTTTAGCTTTTCTTTGTTACATAAGAATTCTTGAATTTTTCACGACTTTAAGTTCCTGCCTTTTTCATGCTTGTTTTGCTTAAGAACCACGTATCTTCTTTTCTGACAAAAAAAATATGTTTAGTAGTCCGTCTACTTTTTCTTTATTAGAATTCGATTTCAACAAATAATATAATCTTATGTAATAGATTTTAATGTTCAGAGAATTTAGGTTATATATACAAATTAGCAAGCCTTTAAACATAATTATATATATATATATATATTAAAACGGGGGACACTTTTATTTTGGTTGTGTTATAAACTATAGAAAAAAATTAACCTAATGTTCATAATCACCCTTAAAACATAATTAAGATAACTTTTGTTACAATTTTATATATAAAAATTCAAAATTGATAAAAAAATTAATAAAAAAATCAAAAAAGCTAAAATTTAATAAAAATATATCGGTTACAAATTCGATTATTGATTCTGTTTCGCTTCAGGTTTGGATTCGATTTTCCGGGTACATAGATTTAGTGTATATGCTGGTATTTTGTCGGATTTTGTTTATCTAATTCGGTATTTTGATTATTTAGATTTAATACTTATTCAACTATTTTTATTTCTCAGATAGAGTTTTTTTGGTATAGTTCGAGTTCGGCTTCGGGTATTTTTATTTAAAAATTTAAAGTAAATTTAAAACTAATAGAAAACATATAATAAGCTAAAATTTGGTTCTTGATTTGGTTCTGGTTCGAATTTGAGTTTGCTTTTTTGGGTACATATATGTAGGATCCATTTGGATATTTTATCGGGTTTGGTTCTTTTAACTCGGACCGATTTTGTTTTGGTTTTTAAGCCTCTAAAACAACATCTCGAAACAAATATTCTAAAATATCAATACGTGTCTAACAACATGAACACAGTTTAAAAATAATAATAAACAAATCTCATGTTATAACGCGGGTATAATCCTAATAGGGAAAATGTCATTTTAACCTTACAAGTTGCGAAAATTGCTGATTAAACATTAAACTTTGGATGTGGTTGATTAAACCTTCAATTTTTTGTTGACTTTTTAAAAAAAACTTCAACGTTGCGTTGATTAGGCCAATTCAACCTTTCGTGAAAACGGAATCAAAATTGACTCTGAAATCGAAAGTCAAAATGAAAATTGAAAGTTTGATTCACTTCTCATCTTTGTTACGAAGAATCCATAAGGTTGATTTGCTCTTTTCGTTCAAGAATGAGCTCAAATTTGTCGATTTAAAATGTTATCTTCGATACTTTAAATCGACGAATTTGAGCTCATTCTTGAAAGAAAAGAGCAAATCAAGCTTATAGATTTTTCATAAGAAAGATAAGAAGTTAATCGAACTTTCAATTTCCAATTTGGCTTTCGATTCCAGAGTCAATTTTGATTCTCTTTTCGCAAAAAGTTGAATTGGCCTAGTCAACGCAAAGTTGAGAGTTTTTAAAAAGTCAAAAATTGAAGGTTTAATCAACCACATTTAAAGTTCAATGTTTAATTAGTAATTTTCGTAACTTGCAAAGTTAAAATAACATTTTTCTCAATCCTAATATATATATATATATATATATAAATAAAGACGACGAATGAGAGAGAGCGAGTCAGAGTTTCACAAACTAACTTAAAATGGAGTGGATTCGTTTTACCGGTCACCGTCGTGTTGTGAATTTTGTTTAATGACACAAATGACAATGATCAAGTTGATGAGAGCCAAGAAAGTCCACTATCACTAACCGACCCGACTCAAGACAATCCGGCCATTTCATCTTTTTTGTCAATGTTAGACTTCGACATGTGTTTCGCAACACATAAGAGATATAATGTATGTCGTAATCATGAAAACATCACTTTAGAATTGTGGCTAGGATTTTTAATCCAAGTACTACGATATAAATCCAAAAATATTGGCTTTATTCTTTCGCAGATGGCTAGAGACAAAACTGAACTAACTAAAACCATAACTTGATTTCTTTATTAGATTTCCGGCGACACAACTGAACAATAATTTGTTTAAATTATTTTGATTTAATACTAGCTGACATGTTACAGCTTACAAGTAACACAGAAAAAATAGAATTGCGAAGATCATTTTCTAACTAAACTTTTATTTACTCTTCAGTCAGACACCTTCATCTGTCTTTTTTTTTTTTACTTTGTTACTTATGTTTGTTTTTATTTTGTTAACTAGAATGAAATTCAGGTTTTTGGTCTTCGATATTTTTTTCTTGCAGATTTCATAGTTTGCGGAGAGATTTCACATTATAAGTTGTAATTTCATTTCTCTTTTCTAATATAAATCATTTGTGTGTGTTGTTAGTGTTAGTCATAGTTTTGATATATGAACTTGTTATCACAAATTTGGTAATCAGTGATGGGGCTGATATGTCAGGAACAGAGGCTTGTGATTTGATGAAGATTACTTTTTTATGGGTGAAGACAGTCCACAACACTTGAATGACCACATTAGAGTACAATCTGAAGATGGTGAAAATGCAGAAAATTTTGATTGTAGGAAGAAGTTGAATGATGCTAAGACTCCATTGTACTCTATATAGTTAAAAGTTGTCCAAGATGTGGTGCTTCAAGATAGAAAATAGATAAGCATAGTGGTGAAGAAAAGAATGGGTTCCAGCAAAGATCCTAAGGTATTTTCCAATAAAGGACATATTCAGGAGGATGTTTAGATCAAAAAGAATGACTGAGGATTTGCGGTGGCATGCTAGCAATTTCAGTGAAGATGGTAAAATATGACACCCTGTTGACTATTTAACTTGGGCTCAGGTGAATGATAGATGGCCAGAATTTGCTGCTAATCCAAGAAATCTTTGTCTTGGTTTGTTTACAGATTGAATGAATCTTTTTTCCATTCAGAATACCAAGTACAATACTTGGCCAGTATCATTAGTGAACTAAAACATGTCTCCAACAATGTGTATGAAGGCTGAAAACATCATGTTGACCATGTTGATTCCTAGTCCAATGTCTCCGAGTAACAACATTGACGTGTTTATAGCACCATAGATAGATGTTCTAAAGGATCTGTGGAATGAGGGTATTGAGGAAAATGATTCATTTATGAAGTAGAACTTCACACTTAGGGCGTTGCTGTTATGGATTATCAGTGACTATCCAGCCTTAGAGACGTTTGTCTGGATGTAATGTATGTGGTAAGGATACGCATTTTAAGTGGTTGAAGTTTAGCCACAAATATGTGTATATAGGCAATAGAAAGAGACTCATATCTGGTTGATATACACCATATTTAGCCGTATTTCCATACACCATTTAGCTTTTATGCATCATTTAGGTCTCACATTTATCCACCTTAGTAAGGTTTAGTTTTGCACTCATATTGCATTTTAAAGAGCCTAGGATTAGAGAGTTGCATGTTTTTCCATTTTTGAGTCTTTTTCTAGGTGAATGGAACCTTGGTGGATGAAGTGACGATTGAGACTGGAATGAATCAAATGAGGAAATGAAAGCATGGAAACTAGATCGTGAATGGAGAAGGATTTAGGGTGAATAAAAAATGAAGAACCAAGGCATGGTCCAGATCGGCCGCTAGAAGCCAAATACTATAAGGATCCAGACGGGATCCTGCCTGTTCTGGACAGTATTAGACCAATGCGAACAGGAGTCCCGATCACCAATTTGATACCTTTTCCTGAAGGTCGTAGCGGCCTGATCCGCACGAGATTCCGACCTATTCTAGACATGGTACCGGCCACAAATCAGAGACATTTTTCCGAAGCTAGTCACAGCTGAACCAAGTAAAGTACGAGCCAATCCTGCATGAGTCTCGGCCGATTCAGTGATGTGAAGTCACTTAAGCACACCATCCTATTTCGGACCCGACCCAGTTTGTCATGGGTTAACCTAGCATGTTTTTAGGGTTTTATTTTAAAATATTTAAAGGCAAGGACCATTGGCCTAAGCCACCAACTCATCTTTTTTACACTTGTTTGGCAAAAATTTGAATTTTTATCTTTTGGTCGGTAGTTTAAAGATTTGGAGATTTAGAGAAGACTTTATCGGATTTTTAATGGATTTATGAGCATCTTTGTGTTTCATCTTTTATCTAGAGTTTCCTCTTAGTCCCTTCTCTTTATCATTACAGCTATGTTTGCCATGGGATTTGAGTTTGGTTTGAATAGTGAGTAGTCTCCTAATGGGTTGAGGGTTAGATAGATTTAGGGATTTAGTGACTGATTTTTGTTGCTAGGGTTGCTAGATCTATAGATCCTCCACTTAAAGTATGCTTAATTTAGTTTTAGTCTGATCAACTAGTAATCTTGATGATAGGAAAGATATCACCCGAGAGGTGTTCAATGAAAGTCTTTAAAGAGCTTTTTGTGGGTTTTCCTTCCCTAGCTAACAGAGTTAAGTGTTAGGTTAGGAAAATGGTCTTTGAGAGCTTGTTGTTAATGCTTGTTTAGCTTTAGGTTGGCAAATGAGAGTTTAGCTTAGCAGATTGCTTGCATAAGGATCAGTGCCACGAGAATGGATTAATCTAGTGGGATGAGTCTCATGCCCTATGATGGTGTTTGCTTTTGTTATGAACCCCAATCTATCTTGAATCATTTGTTATCTCCTTGATCAATCGCTTAGCCTTAGATCTATTGCTTTTTAATCATTTGAATCTTGTTTGTTTTATTTCATTTTGCTTTCATTAAGCTGTTAATTTGAATGTTACCAAAAACCTCTATCTTCTCTAGCTTGAATCGATTTCTTACAATCTTATTGCGTTGACTCTAGACTCCCCTTAGATTTAAACCTCAAGTGCTGAAGTTACACGATTGTTTGTATTTGTTGTATTTATTTGATAGCCATAAAAAGCAAACATCACTTGTCACTCTTACAGACGCAAAAATGATGGTTTAACAACACTGTAGAGAATGGAATTGCAAATAGGATTCAAACAGGTTTTGAAAGTATTTGAGATACTAAAAGACTTCAAGAATGATTTTGGGAGACCTTTGGAAACAAAACAAAAAAGAAATGAGTTATTAGAAGATGAGCTAGTTCAGGAAGAAGAGTATGAAAAATCATCTAATCAATGGCAATGGAAGAAGAGGTCCATCTTTTTTTATCTACCTTACTGGAAGGTAGTATATTTTTCAGTAACTTAAATGATTTCAAACATAAAACTCTACCTTTGAGCTGATAGTTTAACTTTAATGCATGTAGCAAAAAAACGTGTTTGATACTATATTGTCTACCTTGATGCATAATACTAAGTCTAAAGATGGTTTGAAAGCAAAGAAAGACTTAAGTATATTGGCATTCACAGACGTCTGCATTCTGATGTACGTGGTAAGAGAATCTACTTGCCTCATGCTGCTTATTGGTTGTCTAAAGAAGAAAAAAAGATATTATGTGATATCCTATCTAAATTTAGAGGGCCTGATGGTTATTATGGGATCATAGCTAATGTTGTTTTTGTAAATTCTACTACTATTGGTAGTTTAAAGTCTCATGATCATCATGTACTCGTTCAGAATTTGTTACATGTTGCTTTGCAAGGGTTGTTTCCAAGAGACCAAAAATTATGGCAACTCAGTTATACAATTATTTCAATATATTGTGTCAAGCCATTTATCCAGAAAAATTGATCTCTATAGAGACTGGGATTGTTGAGACAATGTGTTAGGTGGAGCGATTTTTTCCACCATCGCATTTTGATGTTATGTTCCACCTTCACTACAAAAAAATATTAAATAGCAACGCCATTTTACAAGAAAACTGAGACATCGTAAATTAGAGACGTATTGCCAACTCCTTTACAACGAAATATCTAAATGTTGTAAAATGGTTGTAAATTTACAATAAAAGTTTTTGTTGTAAAAAGGTACCTATTTTACGATGAATTGATAACATTTTGGCGTGTCAGAGAAATTTTGTTGTAAAAACGTCCCAAGTTAGCAACGCCTTTACAACAAAACCTGTTTACAACAACTTAAAGACGATTTTAGAAATTTAGTAAACCCATTTTCGGTGTTTGGAAATTGATTTTGAAAAAATCTAAATGACGTTGTAAAAACGTCTCCAAATATTGTTTTAGTTGTAAAAACGTCTTTATTTTACAACGCGTTTACGATATTACAGATGTTGTAATATACTTGTATTTGATTAATATTGTAAAATCATTGTTAATTTTTTCCTTTATAAGCTGGTGGCCTCTCTTCATAATTCACAACACAACACACACAAAAAAATGTTTTATGAAAAAAAATAAACGTTTAAAAAAAAACTAGAAAATGTCTTTCTGTGGGGATATATACGACCAACGGAAGTGAATGTATATGCATAGAGATGGTGCTGGAAACATGACAAAGGATTATATGAACGGGGTTGAAATATTCATGTACCAAACCAGTCAAGTCAAAATCACAGTTGAATCGGTAAGATGTTATGTCCTTGTCGGAAGTGCAAAAATACAAAATTTGCTCGAGTAGAAACTGTTTGGAATCATTTATTAAATAGGGGGTTTACACCACATTATTATATCTGGTATCACTATGGGGAAGGTTATTGTGCTGGTGGAAATGATGAAGCAAGTAGTAGTAATTATAATAATACCGGAGGTAATGTAGATGAATCGATTAATTTGCATGATGTTGGTAATCAGAATGAGGTTCATGGGGTTGTAGAGCATGATAGGATGCATGAGATGGTCACAGATGCATTTCAGGAAACCAATACAGAACCAGAAGTTAGTGAGGCACCAAACTTAGATGCAAAAAGGTTTTAGAACATCTTAGACGATGTAAACCAGCCTATCTACGAGGGATGTACAGAAGGTATGTCTAAATTGTCACTAGCAGCTAGGACGATGAGCATTAAAACAGATTGTAATTTATCTGAAACATGCATGAATATGTGGACTGACTTATTCAAAGAGTATTTGCCAGAAGATAATGTGTCTGCTGAATCATATTACGAGATTCAAAAATTAGTGTTTAGTCTTGGTTTGCCTTCTGAGACAAAAGATGTTTCATCGATAATTGTATGATCTATTGGAAAGATGATGATCAGTTACAAGAATGTTGATTCTGTAAGAAGCCGAGATATAAGCCACAAGGGAGTGGGCAAAAGAAGGTACCGTATCAGCGTATGTGGTACTTACCAATAACAAGCAGGTTGAAGAGATTATATCAGTCTGAAAGGATAACAGCTACGATGCGATAGCATGCAGAGCATTCACAGATGGATGGTGAGATCAATCATCCTTCAGATGCTAAGGCATGGAAACATTTCAATACAGTACATAAGGATTTTGCTAGAAATATTAGGAATGTTTATTTTGCTCGATGCACTGATGGTTTTAGTTCGTTTGGAATGTCTGGTAGACAATATTCTTTGTGGCCAGTAATCCTTACGCCTTATAACCTTCCTCTGGGGATGTGCATAGAAAAAGAATTTATATTCCTAAGTATTCTAGTTCATGCTCCTAAGCATCCAAATATCGACATAAACCAATTTAGGGTAAAGAACGGTGTCGTAAAAGCGTTGTGAATTTACCAACGCATTTACGACATGCGCGTGTTTCACAACGCTTTTACGACAAAATCGTTAAAATTATGATGTCGATTTGTATAAATTCTTAAATGTCAAAAAAAAATCAAACTTAATCAGAATATGCCGAAATTAATCATAACACATCGAACTTAATCAAAACACAATTCTTTACCGTAAACCCTAAACCCCAAACTATATCTTGGTTTATATCAATGTTTTGGGTTTATAGTTCAGAGTTTGGTGTTATTAAAATTATTATGTTTATTTGTATAATTTCTTATAAATCAGTTTAATACAAACTAACCAAACTTAATCAGAATATATCGAACTTAATTAAAGCAAACCGAATCAAAATTAGACAAACCAAGCTTATAATTTGCGGTTTACATTAAGAACGCGTTTTTTACAACGCGTTTACATTAATTTCGACGTAAACGCATTGGGAAATATGCATTCGTCGTAATGCATTGCCAATTGAGAACGCGTTTACGACGAAACATGTTTACAACGCGTTTACGTCGATTTCGACATAAACACGTTGGCAATAACGTGTTCGTCGTAAACGCGTTGTCAATTGGTAACGCGTTTATGACACAAGCCAAAACTTATATATAGGATCAATGGTTTTCCATTTCATTTGCAACTTCTTTACTATCTTTCTAGCTTTATCTCTCTACATTCTCTAAGGTAATTCTCTCTACTTCTCTCTTTCATTTTATCTGATTTTATTGAATAGGATTGATGGAACTAGGATAGATGGAACTAGGATAGATAAAATTTAGAAATTAGGATGGAATTAAGATTTTATTTTCATATAGATAATTAAAAGATTGATTTTTGTTATACTGCAGATACATCGACTGCTCCCCGTAAGCATATACGACGAGTCCATTACAGTGATTTAATTTAAGGCATATCTTCATCATCGGGATTTGGTGGAGCATCAACTTTTTTTGACGGTCCCGAAGACACAATCCCAATCTATCTCGCCTAACTCATAGCCAGTACCGGACTAGCAACAGGATCATCTGGTCAATCCTGCACCGGTACGTGAAGCTGTTCATCCAGATCTTCTGGGACCACCGGATGCACCCTATACACAGTATAGGGTGGGGGATATTATCCAGAAGGAAAATTGCGGGAGTTTACCGATTTTGAATATGATCGACCTCCTAATACTTTTTGGTAAGTATTAATTTAATCAATTAAATTTTGAATTTTAAAGTTAAAATTATATATTTACTAATCACAATTGTTTTTATAAAATTCAGGTTTGGTATCGATAGCAAAATGAGGCGAAGTATTACAGAATGCATCAAGACCTTTTTTGTCGAGCTGACTCCTAACTGGAAATCGACACCACACTACATTCGTGTAACGTGGTTCAAGATTTTTGTGGTAATTATAAAAACTTAAATCTAATTACTTGTTTTTATTTAATTAATATTTTAATTACTTATTTTTTTTTAACAGCAACGTTGGAACTGAAATATTTCCATCAACGAGACCGTGAAGAAAGAATTCAACAAAAAAGCCATGAAGCAGCTTGGTAACATTGTCTCTTATTGGAAGACAGATTGGGAGGTGAAAGAAGATGATGACAAATCTTCTTTCATGACAGTCGCAGTTTGGGAGGGGTTAAGCGTTATTGGGTATACCCCAATTCTGTCAAGAAATCTGCTCAGTGTTCTGCTTCTTGGAACACTCTTGGTCCAGACGATTTCTCACTTGCTATGCCTCACACTGCTGGACAGACTCCTTTTGGCGAAGTCGCTCTACAGATGGTAAATTGTTTTATTTATAATTAAAATATTTAGTTTATTTAATTTTTAATTACTTATATATTTAACTAATTAAATTTTATAATTTTTAGGCCGAAGAGACATGACATGTTCCTTCTCTTCCGAAATTGTTCGAGCGGACTCATAGGAACAAGTCTGGTCTTTTTGTCGACGCTCGATCAGAGAAGCTACATACCGATATTGTAGCTGCTATTCAGGAGCGTCAGACTCAGCTTTCCCAGGAAAGTGCTGATGGTACTCCTGTGGAATTGACCACTTCATAAGTAGACTCCATTTATAAACAGGTATCGATAATTATAAATTAAGTACATATTTTAGTATTTAATTCATGGTAATCTAATTAATACTAACATGTTTAACGTTTTCACCAGATTGCTCCGAGGAAGAAAGAACGGATTCTTGGAGTTGGATCCGCGCAAGATGTCTTACAAGTCACTTCTACTTGGATAGGGGATACCTCTCTTCGGGCTCAGCTAACCGCTTCGCAAAACAAAGTAGCAAAACTAGAGTAATCGCTGGCGGAACATCGGTAATCGACGACTCAGCAGTTTGCAGCTATGGAGGCTATGTTTGATATTTTGTGTGCGGGCAATCTACATCAGCTTGCGGCATTGGAGGCAAGACGTAGAGCACTCGGAATCCAGGATCCGACCTAGCAGCAGGATGTTGATTTAAACCAACGAATGGCTGAGGAGCAAGATGTCCATAGCGCTGATTTGTATAATGAAATATTACGTTGATATTGTATTTCTAATATTTTTGTAAAAACTTTTTTAGTATTAAATAAATAATAATTATAAAATCAAAATTTTAAATTTAAAAAAAATATTAAAACCAAAATAAATAATAATATAAAATCAAAATTTAAATTTTATTTCTAAAATTTATATTTCGTCCCTAATTCATTGGTAAACTACGTCCCTAATTCGTCGGTAAATTATGTCTCTAAATCGTTGTAAAACTATACGTCTTGAAAACGTTGTAAAGTATTTGTCCCTACTTCGTTGTAAAACAAGCGTTGCTAAAACGTTGTAAATTATTTCGTCCTAAATTTGTTGTAAAAGGGAGAGTCTAATTCAATGCTAAATTAGTGAGTTGTAAACTCGTTGTTAAATATGCGATGTTAATTCGTTGCTAAATTTACAACGCGTTTACGTCATCAAATTTTAAAACGAGTTTACAACGCGCACAAAATTTTGTAACGTTTTTACAACGCCCGCATCACAACGAAGTTACAACGAAATTTGTGCGTTGGTAACTTTACAACGAACTTACAACGAAATGTGTGTTACGACGATCTAGTAACAACAAAAATTGGTTCGTCCCTAATTCATTGTAAAAGGGGTTTACAACGAATTAGGGACGAAATATGGAGTTGTGAAATTTATGTTTTCTTTTAGTGCTTACGATACATCTAGCAAGAGAAGCACGTTTAGGAGGACCAATTAATTTTTGTTGGATGTATCTTTTTGAAAAGTTTATTGTTATCTAGTTATTTACTAGTTGTGATATCAGAAATATATATTGTTTATAACTGTATTATTGAGTTTCAGATACATGGATACTAATCACAACTGTATTATTGAGTTTCAGATACAAGAGAGGCACGTTCTGAATTTTTTTGTCATTGCACAAAACTCAACTGTTATTGAACATGGATTCTAAACTAGTTTTTTCCTTTCGTTTCACCAAACTAATTGCTGGCTTTTATTCTGTGACATGAAAACAAATAGAGGATGAAGTTGAAATTGAAGTTGAAGCAAATCACTATTTGTAAAAGTACATTAGAGTTTTTGCAAATTAATTTCGTAGACTTGTATCCAATTTTGTATATATTTAAAAAAAAAAATTCTGTAACATCAGTTTCATATGTCTAATGAAAATATTATAATGCAATTATGTTCCAATATGAGATTTAAATTAATATATGATAACATATATACTGAAGAAATTATTAGTTTTAGCCATTGGAATTGAATATTCATCAAAACAAACATGGTTTATTAATATTAATATGAAATCATTAATATAATTAATATAAAATAGTTAATATAATTAATATCAAAGAATAGTTAAAATAAAATATTCATTTCATAAATCTATTTTAATATATTTAAATTAATAACAAATGGAAATGAACAATTGAAATTCAGTATAAAACACCAAGAAGCAGGTGGCTCAGTTGGCTTGTTCTTGATCTATTTTGGCACTAGGTGATGAGTTCAAATCTCGCAGCTCTAGTAGAAACAATTTGGCTATGGATTGGGTCTAGTAGAAAAATGAGTAAAGTTGGAAAAAAATTCAGTATGAAACAACAAATGCTATTATAACAACAAAAAGTAGATACATAACTCATGACAAATAGGTATTGCTATCGTAAAATTTTACAAATGCAATATTTACCAAAATTAATATCGAATATTAGCTGATATTGTAAAGTTAAAAATTGCAAAACAAAAATGTTATAAATAAAAAATATATAATTACAATGCAAACAATCGTTATTGTAAGAGACAAATCTATTATCGCAGGTGATCTATCAATGTTTTCTACAATGCTATGGATCATATTTTATAATATTTTCCCAATTTAATAATATTCCGTATGTTTTAGTGTGAGTAATCTGCCACAATAATGGTACTTTGTTACTTGTTGCAACATGGTTGTTTTGTGTTGTCTATGTGACAAGTAAAAATTTGTCAATTTACATTAACCACCTTACAATTTTACATTAGTACCCAACTGAAAAAGAGTCTTTCTTTCTTTACATTAATATATAGGGTAATTTACTGAATTAAGTACGAATTATACCAAAATTATTTAAATAGATAAAACTATCAAAAATTAGTAGAATAGTTTTCGGAATTTTTTATATACTATTTTGCCCTTTTTGATGAGTAAACAAAAAAATAATTACGAAACTGTCATTAATAAAACATGCCACGTCATCACACGGCAAGTGATGAACTTGACTAAACCAAATGAATGCAACATAGACAAGTTGATAATATTTTAGCATAGTTGACCATTCGATGATGTAGTGTATGGTAAAGTTACGGATAACCCATGGTTGAGTTCGTGTTCTTTGTGGTCAAGTTAATAATGATCCATAGTACAGTTGAAAGTAAGATAATATTGTGTGTGGTCGAGTTCATTTTCCCCATGATAGAGTTTGTTTTCTCCGTGGTCAAGTTAATAATGACACATAGTAGAGTTGATAGTAAGAATAGCATAGTGTGTGGTCGAGTTCATTTTCCTCATGGTTGAGTTTGTTTTCTTCGTGGTCAACTTAATAATGACTCATACTAGAGTTGAAAGTAAGATAATATAGTGTGTGATCGAGTTCATTTTTCTCATGGTTGAGTTTGTTTTCTTCGTGGTCAAGTTAATAATGACCCATAGTAGAGTTGATAGTAAGAATAATATAGTGTGTGGTCGAGTTTATTTTTTCCATGGTTGAGTTCGTTTTCTTCGTGGTCAAGTTAATAATGACCCATAGTAGAGTTGAAAGTAAGATAAAATAGTGTGTGGTCGAGTTTATTTTCCCCATGGTAGAGTTTGTTAGCTCCGTGGTAGAGTTCGTTTTCTCTGTGGTAGAGTTCTTTTGTTCCATGGTTGAGTTCGTTTGTTATCACTCATAAACAAACTCTACTACACTAACAAAAATCGTGATGAACTCTTCCAAACTGTAACCTAACTTTACCAAACTCTACCACTCATAAATGAACTCTACTACACTAACAAAACTCTTGATGAACTCTTCTAAATTGTAACTTAACTTTACCAAACTATAACCTAACTATACCAAACTGTTACCAAACTCTATCACTCATAAACGAACTCTACTACACTAATAAAACTCGTGATGAACTCTTCTAAACTGTAACTTAACTTTACCAAACGATAACCTAACTCTACCAAACTGTTACCAAACTCTACCACTCATAAATGAACTCTACTACACTAACAAAATTCGTGATGAACTCCTCCAAACTGTAACTTAACTTTACCAAACTATAACCTAACTCTACCAAACTATTACCAAACTCTACCACTCATAAGCGAACTCTACTACACTAACAAANTACACTAACAAAATTCATGATGAACTCTTCTAAACTGTAACTTAACTTTACCAAACTATAACCTAACTCCACCAAGCTATTACCAAACTCTACCACTCATAAGCGAACTCTACTACACTAACAAAACTCGTTATGAACTCTTCCAAACTCTAACTTATCTTTACCAAACTATAACCTAACTCGACCAAACTGTTACGAACTCTACCACTACAAACCTAGAAACCCACAACCTATATTCATCAAAGACATAAACCTCATTTCGAAATCATTCCGAAACCTAATGTTGAAAAACAAAATTGATAGAAATTGAGAGAAGAAGAACAAAATGGTGAGAAGAAGAAGAAACAAGAATAAGAAACAAGAGAATAAGAAGAAAAAACAAGAAAAAATGAGAGAAGAAGAAGAGAGAAGAAGAAACAAGAGAAGAAGAAGATAGACGAAGAAGAGAAAAAAAAAAGAGAGAAGAAGAAAGAAGAAGAAGAAGAATAAGAAGAGATCGAAGAAGAGAGAAGAAAAAAGAATAAGAGAGAAGAAGAAAGAAGAAAAGAGAAGAAGAAAGAAGAAGAAATTTTTTTTTTGTTACTTAAGGGTGCAAACGTAATTGCACCCTTTTCTGTTTTTTTTAATCTATTTTAGTAATATTAGCATAATTTGTATATAGATGAATAATTTTTTCTAATATATATCTATGAAGTAAATGTAAATTGGCGGCGGATCCATACAAACAAAAGTAATCACAATGGCCTGAATGTATTCATAATCTGATGTTATATATTTGGCAATTAATTGAATGTAAACTGCAAGAAAATGAAGTCCTCGTCCCGTGCCACATAACCTAACAAAACCAAATTGGGGTTGACTGAATTAGCCTCTCCTCTTTTATTTTTGTTGGTGTTGTTGTTGTTAAAGGCCAATTCAGCTTGTTGCAATATCTATGCTCTGCAGTTCTAATCAGCCTAATTTGTGGTTTGAATTTATATGATAATTAATATTGTTACTTACAAATGGTGACGCATGTTTGTTGTGATTTTGTGATAAACTATGGAAATGAATTATTGCATCTCGGCCAACACCTAAATTTTGAGTGGGTTTTTCAACTCAACTGATTGCGTTGCTGATATAAATTTGACCCACCACTAGTGCTCTATCATCTTGATATGCACGAACCGAGGTACCAATATAGAAAAGAGAAAAAGAACATTAAACTTTCTAAATATGCAGAAATTGACAAATAGAAATATATTAATAAAAATGATAAGTATGAGCTGAAACATTCTCTTATAACAACATATGATTTTTTAATATAGAAGTCATGAATCAAAACAAATAATATGTAACAAGAAATGAATTCAAACACGTAAAGAGTTTTATTAAGAGATCGTTGATGCATGTCTCTCGCATGCTCGTTAGGTTCATACACAAATCATAAATAAATATATAGAATGTGTTTACATAATCATTATTCACTGATATATAATATATATGACACAAGATATCAAAACCAAAAAATCAAGAAAATGTCAACACAATAAAATATGTCAACGCAAAGGCTACCGGATCAACCGGTTGCCTATCATCCTTTTTATAATAAGGGACCTACAATACTAAGGCGTGTATTTATATAAATATATACACAACTAAATTCAACAAAGAGAGAATTGCATTAACATCTTTAGAGTTTAAACCCTTTTTTCACTCGCCGGAGAGATGGATAAATCAACGACGGAACAAGTTTGCTTCCCACACAAGCGCCTAAGCATGAGCTTCATCGTCTCTCTCATGGTACTTTGTGCTAGACACGCAAGTCGAGTCTCTAAGAAGCTTAAACCCAAGCCGACTCGGGAACCAACTCATCTCGAAGATTACCTCAAAAGTCCTAAGTCTAAGGATATCAAAGGTATCGAAGTCCGTGGAAGGTTTGGATGGAGTCCGGCAAGGTCTTTTTCACCGATGAGGGTGCGTTCTAAGGAAGTCTTGACGACCTTGAGCAACAAGGCCATGACTATGGTTGGCCGAAAGAGTAAAGCCTACGACGACACTGTGAAGAGAAAGACGGCGGTAGAGATGTTGGTGGAGGAGGAGGAAGAGTACGGTGTTTGGCAAAGAGAGATTTTGATGGGAGGCAAATGTGAGCCGTTGAATCACTCCGGTGTGATTTACTACGATTGTAGTGGACACCAACTAAAGGAAGTGCCTCCAAGATCGCCACGTTCTAGTGTGGTTCCAGAACGCCCGACTGGTTCTTATGTCGGCTCACTGTTAAACCCGACGGAAAAGGAAATTAAAATGTAACTTGAGGATTTGGTTTTTATTTTGCGGTAATTAACAGCTGAATGGTAAAGTTTTCTAGGAGCTATACTATGTTGGTCTCTTGTCATAGGTTGGTGCTTCACATATCTTATACATATATTGTTGTGTTATAATTTATGTAGTTAATACGTTTGGCAAATCTAAAAGCTAATTCATATCAACCGTTCATTACCATTCAAAAGTATGTCTAAAGTCCACTTTGTGGTGTAAAGGTTCTAATGATGGTCTTAATCAGGCCTCTTAATAATTACAAACGCCAATATAATTGTTATTAATAAATTATTTAGACCAAATCAACGGTTAGCTACATTCGGCCATTTTCGGTGTTGACTTGAAGCTTTTTTGTAAGTTGGCTTTGACTTCAAATCAAACATAAAGAAGTCAACCCAAAAAGATTCGAACTATCTTAGATTCTTATTTATATATGCTCAATTCCATGATATCACGTTCGAGCGTGGAGCCATTGTATGCGGATCTGGTGCCAATTTTCGTAGGTTTATTAGTAAATGTTCAAATTTTGAGTTTTATTAGGGTTTATTTGGTGCCAATTTTATTAGGTTTCTCATGTTCTTAAAACGTATAAATAGGTTTATCAGAAAATGTTTTCAGGGAAAAGATATTCTAGTTTGAGTGTTTTTTCAAACTTTGACATGACTATATTAAAACTAAAAGATAAACTTCTTCATGTCGTCTGGAATACTCCTCTCATGATTCTTCGAAATTAATTATTCAGACATACCAAGAAGACATTTATTAATTATATAATTGAACTCACAAAATTGAAGTATAACTGAACTCAAAAGCAAAATAAAATATTACATTTCAATTGACGTACACAAAGATTGTACATAACCCATATATTATTTTTCTTCTTATTATATAGAAACAAAAACAGTGTTCATTCTCACTAAACCGAACCAGGATCGGTTTATACTACGATGAACTATACTAAACCAACCGGGTCAGGTCAAGCACCAGGGGCCGCATCTTTAGCCCTGCCATGGAAGTAACCACCATATTCTCTAGCGTAATCTTTGACGTGAGAGGCCGTGTCATAAATCCGATTACGTGCATAATCCATTTGATTCGATCCAACTGGGTGCATTCCCCGGAAATAACGATACGTCCACATCACAACGGCCACCATTCCGAGAAGAGATCCAGTGACCGTTAAGAATCCGCCCACGACGACGAAAACAGGAATCCAGATCGGACTTGAGATGATAATCAATGGAAGAAACACGATGAAGCCGAGTGTAGTGGCGGTGACAGTAACACCAAGGAGGAAGAGGAGGATTCCACTGGAGATGAAGAGAGCCAGGAAACCAAAAAGCTGTGAAGAGGTAGGTGAATGAGATCGGAGCTTACGGAGAAGGGACGTGATGTGACTGTTGTTGCTATCGGTGGTGGTGTTGCCGTAAATGGGCCAATATTGGGCCTCGCCGCTAGAGAAGCTTTCCGCCATTGTAGAGAGTGATTGATGCTTTTGTTTTGTGTGACAGAGAACAGAAAGAGGATGAGGAATACAAATGGAGGACAAATTCAGCTTTGAGGTGGCATTCATGCAATGTTTGCAAACACGTGGACATTGGTCTTAGTGTCAATTTGTCTTGAACCGACAGATTTCGGTTTAGTTTTGGTTTAGTGTAAAATGTGAACATTGGGTTTGGTTCGTCTGCCAGAACCAATGTAAATGGCCAATACCAATTGGAGAACACTAAACCAAACCTTCCAGTTTATACAAGAAGTGATAACACAAGTACAAAAAGGTACAATGGCAAATTCTATACCTTTATGAAAATGTTATCTGAATCAGTAGTAGCCAACGCCTCTAAGCTCAGCAGAACTTGGCTGTTGCATATCACCAGCTTTTCCTAGAAACACGACTCGACCTGTAGGGAGAAAATACAGAGATCAACCAACCAAATATGTAGAGATGCTAAATCTAAGTGAACACATTTGGTGTTCAGCCATTTATACCGTTTCTACGAATTGCGACTTCTCTTATTCGTCGAACCAAACCAGTGACTGGATCTGTGAAAATCTTCGTCTCAAGATTACCCTCCAAGTAGACAACTGTCCTGTTGTATAGAACATGGAAACATCTTGTTCAGTGAAAGATAATTTTGATTCTAGCAAGTAAGATTCACTTAAAGTTCATCCTTCTTCACAGATTCATGATCAAGGTCAGGCAGGGTAGATAGTTTTTTGATTCAGCTTGTGGAATTTTGGTTCCTTATTCTATCAACACATAACCTCAAACGCTACATATGATCTTAGAAGAGAACTAACCCGGGTTCAACATTCTTCAACACAAGATCTGCCAAGCGTTCGGGGTAGACGGAGACACGGTGCCACTGCACAGCAGACCGGCTCGCATACTCCCTCGGGTCTTCGTTAATCAGTGGTCTCCGGTTGTTCCTGATCCCACCAGTTCCTACAGAGAATAGAGTGACTGATCTGCCACTCTTCAGCTTCTTCTGCAGAGGAAGCTGACCCACTTGCCCCACCAGAATCGCCTGAATTTTCCCAGAAATTAGTTGAACAAATATTAATAAACCTAAACGGAACGAGATCAATCGGATATTCGGAAATGACTTAACAATGATCATACTCGAGGGTAAAATTGCAATGGTAGATTAATGCCAAACAACGAAACCGGATACTATTTTCCCAGGCAAATGACGAATCAGAACCACATAATCCATACGTAGCAATTATAACTCGAACCAATTTAGAAGCTACCTTGTAAATGCCAGAGTCAAGGCCATTTTCGAGTGGACGGTCTTCCATCACGCGTTCTTCTCCGGAAAATCTAGAAATTGGATCTGAAGCCTTCGGTTCTATGGGAGATTCAGTGTCCAAGTTAGCCGATAACTCGTCCAAGTCGGATTCTTCTCGGGAGGAGATGTTGTGAGTGCAGACGGACATGGAAGCTTGAGAAATTCTAGAATTGGAGAGAATAGAATGATAGAGTCTTCTCGAAAGGGTAGCCACTGAATTCGCCATTACTGATCTCTGATGAGATTTCGAAATCGAACTGAACGACGAACTACGAGTGTTCTGGGTTTAACGTCTTAAACCCTAAAAGGCTCAGAGGCAGAGAAAGTAATTGGAACAGTTTGGGACAACGTCCCTCAATTATTCCAAATCGACAAATATTAACCAAAGGTTTCTTAATTGACCATTTCATCGAAATANAAAAAAGAGAAAAATTAAAAAAAAAAAAAAAAAAAAAAAAAAAAAAAAAAAAAAAAAACAGAAGTCCGAGCAGAAATGGTCAATGAGAAGAATTCGCTTTTGTCGTCACCAAATAAACAACTTCAAGAGCAAATTTATCATAAGAATTCTTTTGGAAAAACACATATTTTGAAATTCAGAGTTCCACAAAATCTGATATTTTTTAACAACTTGGAGTCGTGTTGTTTTTGACAAATTATATTATTTAATTCAATAAAATACCAAGTCAAAGAGATATCCGTTAATTATCTATCCCTCAAGAAGTGGACAAGTCTTAACAGACCTCCAAGTCTCGCTCTTTTTAAACTCCACACCTCAAGCATTCACAACCCATACGAACAAAGAACCAAAAAGAAAAAAACAAATGGATTCATCGAAGAAGATCATTTTCTTGACATTTCTTGTATCATTATACATGTTTTCACGTGTTTCAAGCACTGAATTTGAAGTTGGAGGAAAAGATGGTTGGGTCGTACCAAAATCTAAGACTCATGAAGACGTGTTTAACCAATGGGCTTCAGATAACCGGTTTAAAGTTAACGACACTCTCCGTAAGTATATTAAATATATATTCTTGTACGCAGGATTCATCTTTAAGAGATATATATATATATATATATATATAACTGGTTTTGGATATCGGTGAAGGTTTCAAGTACGAGAAAGACTCAGTGTTAGTGGTGTCAGAAGAAGAGTACAAGAAATGCAAAGCCACCAAACCGCAACTCTACTCAAACAACGAAGACACGGTTTTCAAACTTGACCGTCCCGGTTTGTTTTACTTCATCAGTGGGGTTTCGGGCCACTGCGAAAAGGGTCAGAAGATGATCGTAAAAGTTATGGAGACGGAGTCTTCAACAGAGTCTCCTCCTCCTTCTTATTCATCTTCTTCCTCTTCTTCGTCTTCTTCGTCTCTTCCAGCTTCAACTCCCAAGTCCAAGAAGAGCAACGCCTTCAAAACCGCAGTCCAGTTCAGTAGTTCAGCTTTTGTTGTCCTTACGGCTCTGGTTATTTCAGTTTCTGATTTGGTTTAGTTGCAGCCGTTTTAGCTCATGATTTTACGCCCGGTTAAGCGTTTTGTTCTCTTTTGATTTCTTATCCATCTTAGATTGCTGGGACCCGTTACTCATTTACTCTTCCCAATCACTTCTTTTATTTAATGGGACCCGTTGTTTCGATACTGAATTTAGTTTCCGGTTTGACCAGTTTAGTTTCCATGAATTTCATGTAGTCTTACATTATCAAATAAAATTCCTTATGATT
Organism: Lepidium aucheri; assembly: GCA_900406435.1. Lineage (NCBI taxonomy): Eukaryota > Viridiplantae > Streptophyta > Magnoliopsida > Brassicales > Brassicaceae > Lepidium > Lepidium aucheri. Next base: position 269 of record OVBA01004224.1, on the reverse strand, counting down.
TCTTAAATTAGTATTCATGTTATTGTACGAAAACAATTTTAACAAAAAGTAAAATGAGATAAAAATAAAATACTTCTTCCAAAGTATACAAAAACTAGGATTCTTACCCAGATATAAAGGGTGGGTTATTATTGTTATTTTAATAATTATATTTTATGTTATTTATTTACGTAGTTATATACTCCCTCCGTTTTTTAAAAAATGTTATTATTAGTTAGACTAGATTTTGTACCCGCGCAATAGCGCGGTAAAATATTTAGAAATAGATT
>OVBA01004223.1:0-24338 GCA_900406435.1 Lepidium aucheri | reverse complement strand
AAAACTCTAAGGTTAATAATTTATTTTGCGATAGCATTTATTTACACAAATATTTTTATATACAATCGAGTTTTATAATCTCCGTAACAAAAATTAACGGATGAATAAATAACAAAAATGTAAGTTATGTTTAAATATAAAACACTGACCAAAAAAAATTGTGTATAGTCCATCGGTTTCCGTCGGGTTTGAACCGACGGAAACCTACGACTATTAGGGCTTTCGGTTCACCAGAACCGATCGAAACCGACGGAAACTTATTAAATCCAACGGAAACCCACGGACCTACACTTTATCTTCCCCGAAAAACCACTTCTTCTCCTCCAATTTTCCACTGCTCAAGGAGAGAAAATTTGCTGAAATCACTCCGGTTTCACTCATATCTTCTCGCCGAGCTTGAACATGTAAGTAACAAACCTTTTCCTTGTGGTTTATCATTAATTTGGTAGATTTTTAGGATTTGGGAATAAATTTTGAAAACCTCAAAATTGGATCCGATTTTAGGTTGTTAGAATGGTTTAGGTTGTAGATTCAAGGTTAGAGTAGGATTGACATAGGTTTGTAGAAGAAATCCGTGAGTATTGCGAGAAATCTAAGCGTTTTTTGTCCAAATTTTTTTTTTATGAAGAACTTTTTTTTTATGAAGAACAACTTTTTCTATGAAGAACAATTTTTTATAAAAACAAACCATTTTTTACACGTTTTTCTTAAAGAAAATAGTATTTTTTTATAAAGGAGCAAATTCCCGTTACGGCTGAAGGAGCAGTGTTTCAATCTTTAGCGGTTAGTTGATATTTAAATATTCTACATTTATTTTAACATTTAATTTTTTATTTAATAAATTTAATGAAATTCCCAGCAACATTACAACTGGGACGTCCAAAACACGCCACGGGTTCGGAAGAAGTGTGGATCTCATATAGGGATTCAGTCGAGCCAGCGCGAGCAGCAAAAGCTAGTCAGCCTTAGGGAGACCAAAGAAGCTATGTCTAGGGAACTCCGAGAGACGAAGGAAAAGACGGCCAAGGCTGAAGAACATATGGCCTACCTTATGCGCCTATTCAACGTTCCGGAGAGTTCACCAGACGACAGCGAGACTCAAGATCCCGCAGGATTTTAGATTATGTTATTACATATAATTTTAAAAATGTTTTCCGTATAATTGTCAATATTCTCGAATTTTATTTTATTATAAATTATAAAAACCATTTAAAATTTCATATTAATTATTTTATATTACAAAATAAATTTAAAAATAATATCATTTTTCTATAAATTTAAAATTTAAATTTTTTTTAAAAAAAAATCTACGGAAACCGACAACACCGAGCGGACGGCAACCAACGACAGAACACCGATGGAAATCGATGAAAAAAACTGACAGAATCCGATGGCCTTTGGCCGACGGTGGTCGACGGCGCAAAACCGACGGCAAGCGACGGAAAGAAATCAACAGCAACCGACGGTAATGCCACCGACCGAAACCGACGGCAACCTACAACTTTTAATCGACGGTTTTCTCTCGATGGCAACCGCTGGGAATTTCGCCGACCGTAAGTGACGGAAGTAAACCGACGGATAACCGATGACCTTTTTCGGTCGGCTGCTGTTAGTTCACCTGACGACCATCCACGGAAACCACATTTTCCGTGGGTTTAGGTTATGTTTTCTTGTAGTGTATATATCCTCCGTGATAGTCATATTGTGGGAAATTTTTTTGGGGTAGTGATAATACACTAACCAAATTCAAGCCTCCTTCACATCACAATTATGAATGTTTACGTGATTTCTTTTAATTCCGGATGTTATCGACTTGAAAATATAGGTAATATTTTATCAGAATTCGAATCACCCGGAATATAAAAAAAGACAAAGAAGTAAAGAATCATCATTGTAGATATGTTGTTATCTAGGCAAAATATGGTGACTTAATATCGTTGCTATATAGAAAAAAAAACGATGATTCATTTTTTTATCTAGTAAATGAGCTCTGTAAGTATGCAAAATATTACATATAAAAGGGCTAAAAAAATGTTCTCCTGGTTATTGATTAGCATAAACTTAATTAGAAAAACAGGAAATGAGATGGAAACCATGGACCAAATTTCAAATACTTCACATACAAATTTGGAAAGTAAATTGTTAATCAAAGATTAAACATTTTATATGGTAAGCCGGGATATGTGGTGGTCAAAACAATTCTACCTTTTCCTAATACAAGAGGACTAGGAAAGACACAACTCTAGTGTACTAGTTATTATTGGTTGTTTTCCACAAATTCTCTAGTGCGAGTGGTGTTGCTCCTGTTCAGTAGTTTCATAGCTTTTAACTCATAAAGGAATAAATTATGAGGAGAAATGTAGTCGTTGTGGGTTTGAATCAGAGATTATTAATCATGTTCTCTTTGAATTTCCCACTGACCACCCAAACTAGGCTGCTATCCAATATTCCTTTAATGGTGGAAACCTTTCCGAGACCATCAATATACTCCTATATTGATTACTTCTAGAGAATCCACGATAAGGTTGATAAGGATTATTACCCTTAGTTGATTTGGTACTTATAGAAAGTAAGAAACAACCATTTATACTCTAATATAGAAAGAAATTCCATGAAAATAATTAAAATTACGGGAAAAAAGACAATGACTTGGTTCAATGTTCAAAAGGGATTAGAGCCAAAAATAATTTTAGGTTCCTCCCTTATATTGAAGACTTTAGTCACCTCCAAAGCCTTTTGATATTCTTCTTATTATCTTTTATTCTTAGAGCTTTGAATCACAAAATATATTTTTTTGATCTAAAATGTTAGACAATTGTCTAGAAACCTTTATTTTGTAAACTTTGTACCTCGAAACTTGTTATTTTTTTTGTATGATATACCCCCTCTATTTTTATTAGTTGATGTTTTAGAATTTTCATAAATATTAAAAAAAACTGTGAAATAACGCTTTAAGCTCATTTATTATCTGAAAAAATAAAAAATAAAACAGTTAAAGAAAAGAGAAGAAATATAGTAATTAAGAGCAAAATAAGTTTCAAGTCAAATATGCATTGGAAATTTAAAATATCAATCTTTTGAATTTTTTTTTCTAGAACATCAACTATAAATAAACGGAGGAGTATAAGTTAAATTGAAAAAAGAACAAAAAGTTATAACAGTTATATAAGTAAATATGACAAAATGATGATTTTTCTTCTTGAGAATGATTTTTGTTCTTGAGAAGGGTCATGTTGTATATATGTTAGTCACTAAAAACTGTGTATATATTCGCAGATTATTTAGGTTAGATATATGTCTAAATCTAAATAACCACAAAAAACGACACAATTTTTTTACCCAAGTAAATCTTCTATTAATAGTAAGAGTAGTAATAATAACAATAATAATAATACTAATAATGTCTTGTCTATCATCTAACACATTTATTAATACTTAGATAAAGAAAACAATGGAATTTTTTATTTTCATATCAAAATTCAATTCATTTAACATTACTACATGTCTACTCAAATAGTTTTTTTTTTTTTTTTTTTTTTTTTTTTTTTTTTTTTTTTTTTTTTGTAACTGAGGAGTTCCCTAACTCTATGGGAGGGACCGGTATTCTCCTGGGGGTGGTAATGCCCACAGATAGACCCTCACCGCCAGTTCTACAAATGGGTAGTAAGCATGTACCCATATCCGTGTAGGGATCAAAGACTTACCGGATAAACTCGACAGTCACATAGAGGGGTAAGCTCAACAAACAGAGAGGTATGCTCAACAGATAAATCCGGAGTAGTGTCCATGTTTGGAGTAGTGTCCGTGTATGATTGGAGTAGTGTCCAATAACCCTTGGGTGACCAAACAAATTGTAAAGTAGTTTCGAGTGTTAGGGGGATCGAACCCACAACATGAGAACACCTGGGCCCGTCCCACAACCACTCGACCACAACCGTTTCGTCATCTACTCAAATAGTTACTATCAATTTTTCTTATTCCTATTTACTACATAATTATTAAAAGTTATTACATATTTATTTCAATGGTTACTGCAAACTTATGTAATTCTATTGACTAATCTTACGTTATTACAAATTTATTTTATTCTATTGACTACAAATTTATTTAAATTTCTATAGGTTTATTTAGATAGTGGCTAACTATTTATTATAAATGTGTGACCGACTTAATAAATTTGTGGCAAATTTACTAAATGTGTAATAACTATTGAAATAAGTATATAGTGATTTTTAAGTCTGTATGGATGTGTGATAACTAGTGAAGTGAGTGATTTTGGTTTAGTGGCAGATAGTAAATTTATTAAATTCAAACATCATTACACACCCAAATATCGAATTCTACTGAATATATTATGTAAGAACTTGGCTAATAGACCAACCAGTTATGATCCTGTTTTAAAAAAAAGTCTGCTATAGATTTAATAAAAATGTATTATCGTCGAACAAAACTATCACTAATTTGTTTGAAAATAAATGTGCAGTATCTTGTTTGAAAGGGATGAATAATTTAAGCTAATAATATATTTTTTTCTTAATGTTTTGGATTTAGTCCAGTAACCTCCCAAAAAATAGTAACGTTTGCCATATTTCATAATTATAATTGTTGTTGATATTTGCCAAAAATTGCTTATTTTATTCCAAAGCAGTAAAGATATGGTAGTTGAAACAAAATAAATAAAATAAGAAATATATACAGAGTTGGTTAAAAATTAAAAACCATCATATCTCTCATTGACCTTTCTCTATGGTAAATCTATCATCTCTCTCTCTCTCTCTCCCTATCTCCTATAGCATGTTGGCCTTTAGGTTCCTATATAAACAATGCCACACACACCCATTTAGTCCCAGCAAGAGACTCTTAACCATATACCTCTCTTCTTCTCCTCTCTCTCTTTCTCTTTCTCATAACAGAGCACAAAAACAAAAGAGCAAAGATGGGCATAATGATGATGGTTTTAGGACTTCTTATGATCATTGTCTGCATCTGTTCTTCTCTTCTCCGATGGAACCAGATGCGATATTCCAAAAAAGGTCTTCCTCCTGGAACCATGGGTTGGCCAATTTTTGGTGAAACTACTGAGTTTCTCAAACAAGGACCAGATTTCATGAAAAACCAAAGACTTAGGTATTATTATAAACAAAGTTTCATTCTTATCTTCTTCTCTGTTCAAACATAATCCTCCTAAACCCATTTTCATATATGTGATCACAGATATGGAAGTTTCTTCAAATCTCACATACTTGGTTGTCCAACAATAGTCTCGATGGATGCAGAACTAAACAGATACATTCTAATGAATGAATCAAAAGGATTAGTTGCAGGTTATCCACAATCTATGCTTGATATCCTTGGAACATGCAACATAGCTGCTGTTCATGGTCCAAGCCATCGACTCATGAGAGGCTCGTTGCTTTCGTTGATAAGTCCAACTATGATGAAAGATCATCTCTTGCCTAAGATTGATGAATTCATGAGAAACTATCTTTGTGGTTGGGATGAGCTTGAGACTGTTGATGTCCAAGAAAAGACCAAACATGTACGTTCCTTAGCTTTTCTCTCTCTTTCTTTCTTTGGATTTTTAGACATTGAATCTGAATCTCGAGTCTCTTCCTTTTTCAGGGATTTAATGTTTTTTGTCAGACTTATTTATTCATTCTTTTTGAGAAATGGAATTAGTTATTCCTAATCTTTATAATTAATGTTTGTCTTCCATTTTTCACAATATAAAAAAAACCCAAAATTTAATAAAAATATATTAGTTACCCATTCCTTTATGGTATTTTATCCGATTTGGTTCGAATCTTGTATCAATTTTGATTTGGATTTTGAATATCGGGTTTTAAGTTGAAAGTTAATATATATAATATATATGAAATGTATTAATAAAGAGTATTATCTGTAGGAGTTATTATTGTTTTTCTTTCTCTGGAGGGGTAGAATCGTAAAATTAGGGATAATTGTTATTGTCTGAATCTAGGAGAATTAAATAGTTTATTATTTATTTATTTACTTACTAATTATTATTATGTTGACTAATGTTTTTGTGTTATTTGGCAGATGGCATTTTTATCATCGTTGTTACAAATAGCTGAGACTTTAAAAGAACCAGAAGTTGAAGAATATAGAACAGAGTTTTTCAAGCTTGTTGTTGGAACTCTTTCTGTCCCTATCGATCTTCCCGGAACAAATTATCGCTGCGGAATCCAGGTAAAACTATCGAAAATCGACATTTCATAAACAAAAATGTAAGAGAATTAAGATAAACTGATAGTTTTGTGGTTGCTTTTCAGGCAAGAAACAACATTGATAGGTTATTGACAGAGCTTATGCAAAAACGAAGAGACTCTGGAGAAACTTTCACAGATATGTTGGGTTACTTGATGAAGAAGGAAGATAACCGATATTTGTTAACCGATAAAGAGATAAGAGATCAAGTGGTAACGATTTTGTATTCTGGTTATGAAACTGTCTCTACAACTTCAATGATGGCTCTTAAGTATCTTCATGATCATCCAGAAGCTCTTGAAGAACTCAGAGTATGTTCTTCAAAACTAAACCGGTCTATTTATCTGGTTTGGTTATTGATTTTTATTGTTGTTTTGGATTTTATAGAGAGAACATTTGGCTATTAGAGACAGAAAACGACCTGACGAACCGCTTAATCTCGATGATATTAAATCGATGAAATTCACTCGAGCTGTGAGTATTTTTTTTTGATACAAATTAATTTATATTACCAATATTTATTGATTTTGACATTGTGATTAATATGTTATTGGACCATTTATGTTTATTAGGTCATCTTTGAGACATCTAGATTGGCAACGATTGTTAACGGTGTCCTGAGGAAAACTACTCACGACTTGGAACTTAACGGTAAGAAACTATTTTTATGTATTTTTATAAAATATATAAAAAATATTATTATTATTTTGATATTGATTTCAATGAGGAAAAAATGAAATATGGCATGTGGACCTTACATTACATCAATTATTTACAAAAATATACCAACCAATCCAGCGAAGCAATCATCTCCCCGTGACCCTCTTGGATTTTATTTCAATTATTTTGATAGAAAAGAAAATATATTCTTTTATAAATATTAACAGTGATTGTAATTTTTGTTATTTACAGGGTATTTTATCCCAAAAGGCTGGAGAATTTACGTATATACAAGAGAGATTAATTATGATACATCTCTATATGAAGATCCAATAATCTTTAACCCATGGAGATGGATGGTTAGTGTTTAACAATATGTAATTGTTTTGCTCTTTGTTAGAAACCTTTTGGCTCACAAAGAGGGTTTTACTTTATGCAGGAGAAAACTTTAGAATCCAAGAGCTATTTCTTACTCTTTGGAGGTGGAGTAAGGCTTTGCCCTGGCAAGGAATTAGGAATCTCCGAAGTCTCCAGCTTCCTTCACTACTTTGTTACAAGATATAGGTATGTTGATGATCCATATTTCTTAATAGCCTGGCATAAAATCTGATATTTGAAATTCGAACTAAAACTAATCAGACTTAACATAAATAGGTCCTAAATTTACGTATCTGAAAACTTTAATTGAATTCGAACCTGATTTATACCCGAACCCTAATCCAGACAAAATACTTTGTTGTGCATTGATGATTTTAGAGATCTTAATGTTTGATATTTGTACAGATGGGAGGAGAAAGGAGGAGAGAAATTAATGGTGTTTCCAAGAGTGTCTGCACCAAATGGATACCATCTTAGGGTGTCACCTTACTAACTTTTGTTTTGTCTCAATGTATATAAAAAATCAATTAAGGTCTGTCATTTTGTTAGGTAATTAGTCTATTTTTATCTGTTTGAGTCTCTCAAGATCTTTGAGGAGATGGAATATAGAGAATATAAAATAAAGAAAATATTATATTATTTAAAATGTTGGGTTCAGTCTCTAATCTAATAGTATGTAACCCATATTTTATTCATTATATTAACCCATAAAATTTTGCATTTTACAAAAATGTTTTCGTTCGTAGTTTAAATTCATGACCATCTTTGTTCCGACTAAAATATGAAGGGTATACTACAAGAGTAAACGTAACAGATATACAATGTTTGGGCAAAATGATATGTGAAGAGTTATGGGCCTGAATTAGGCCAGTATGAACCATTTTACTTAAAGACAAAATATCAAAATGAGAGCCTAGGGTAAATATTTATACGAAACAAAAAGGACAACCCAAGTAAGTATCTTTTAGCCCTTAAGATTGACTTGGTTCATTTAACTTTTGAACCAACTTCTAGCAGAACAATCTTACTTGTGAGAAACTAGTGAAGTTGGTGAGGTTCTACAAGAAAACACTGACTATTTTCTGAAGAATCGATTAAACACTTTAGATTAAAAAATTACTCTCTTTATTAGCTTAGAAAAATATCTCAAAACCTAAATTTTAGTTTTAAGAACAACAATCCCGAACACTCACAAAGGAAATCACAACATTAATATCTCTTTTATAGTCTACTAAACTTAACTTTTTGTAATTAAGAACTAAGATCTCTCAAACAAAAAATAAAATCATATATAATATTATTTTATTACGAGAGTTTTTTAAAATTTTAGGAACTCCCACCCATAATTTTTCAAATGAGAGACTCTCTTATTTTTTTGAAAAACTCTTTCAATAAAATAATATTATTTATTATTTTAATATTATTTTTTTGATGAGAAACTTTTTTGAGAAACTCTCATTGTGGATGGTCTAACTATATATTTAGATATCTCCTAAAATATAGAACTTATCCTAACTACCCTATATAACTTACAGCTCAAGTTACCTAGATTTAAGATTATCTAACAATCACCCCCTTAAATTTGAAATCAATTTCTCAATATCTTGAACACCAACAAGATCCCTCATTTTCTTGAACTTGATCTTTCCTAGTGTCTTTGTTAGTATATCGGCTTTTTGCTCCTTTACGGTATACGCTCCACTTCGATTTGTTCATTCTCAACACACTCACTAATGAAGTAAAATCGTGTGTGTATATGCTTGCTTCGACCATGAAACACTGATTTCTTAGTAAGTTCAATGCTAGACTTATTATCGATTAGAATCATTACCTTTTCACATTGTATTCCTATGGTCTCACTAAGTAAATTTTGTAGCCAAATTGCCTGCCTAGCCGCTTCCGTTCCCACCATGAACTCGGCTTCACAAGAGGAAAAGGCCACTATTTCTTGCTTTTGAGAAGTCCATGTTATTGGACTTTCACCAAGATAAAAGATGTCCCATGGTGCTTCTACCATCATCCGGATCCACATTGTAACTACTATCACTATAACCTATAAGTCTCAGAATCTTGGGCAACGATCTCTTGTACTTTAGACCATAAGTAATAGTTCATTTGAGATATCTTAGACATTATTTCATTTCAAGTCCATGTGACTCTCTCGGAATTTGCATGTAACGACTTAAGATCCCAACACAAAAGGCCAAATCGGGTCTTGTATATATGAAGTAGATATCTCAAAAACCAACAAGTTTTCGATAACTTGTTGCATCCATTTCTTTTTCATCAATTTATTTTGAAAGCTTTAAACCTGATTCCATTGGAGCTTGAATCGGATTAAATAACTTAGACTACCTTCTTCAAGTATCTTCTCGGCATAATGTTGTTGTCTAAGTGTTATATCTTCTTCAGTTTGACATACTTCAAAACCAAGGTAATATGTAAATTTGCCAAGATCACTCATCTCCAAAGTTGATTACATCTCATCCTTGAAGCTTTGAATAAGCCTCGTATTTGTCCATGTGACAAAAAAAACATCCACACATACCGCACAATAAGTAGATCTTTACCTTTGTTTTTACGATATACCAAAAGCTCTTTAGAACACATCTCGAACTTAAGAGTCTTAAGACTTTGATTCAACTTAATGTTCCATGCTATAGATGCTTGCTCTAAACCATATAAAGCCTTATTGAGCATGTATACTTTTCCTTCACATCCTTTCTTCTCAAAGCCCTCACGTTGTAACACAAAAATGATTTCTTTAAGTTCTCCATTGAGAAAGGCTGTTTTGGCTTCTCTATGAGACCTTCTCAATTCGTCATCAACACTCTCTTCTTCATTAGTCTCATCATGATTTCCTTGCATCACGATCTTGAAAGCTTTCAAGGTTCCAAAAATTAATAAGAGTATTGTCTAAAGTAGTCTTGAGACTTTTACTTCTCCAATCCCATCCTTTATCTTCATTAAAGATTACATCTAGGCTTACTACGATTCTCTTGTTTCTTGGATCATATAGGCGATATGCCTTTGACCCCGGTTCGGTTCCTAGATGCAGCAACATTCTTGATCTATCTGCCAACTTCTTCAAGTGTGGTGTGTCCATCTTTGCATAGGCAACACACCCAAATGTTCCTAAGTCACCAAGATTAGGTTTTTTCCCTTTGAAACTTTCATAAGGAGTCATGTCCTTAACTGATTTTGTAGCAACTCGGTTCAAGAGGTATGTAGCTTGACAAATTTTGAATTCAACTTCAATCCACGTTGAGGGGGATCTCGATGAAATTCCATTTTGGATTCAAATTTTTGGGATGCCTCTGCGTTATTTCACTCTCTGTATAGTTACTCACATCAGTGTGACTCTGGGTAACTTTGTTGAAATTGATTTCTCGGCTGCTGGTTCTATAATGGTGGACGACATTCGTGTGAAATTGATGTGGAACATCAAATGTCCATCGCGTTTCCAGCGTATCTTTCGCTTTGGATAAGAAACTACAATGCTTAAGTTCTGATATGAAAAATGAAGGCTATTCTGTTCCACTTTGTGGAATGCTGTCACATGATACCAATAATTGTGACTTGCGGGCTTCTCCTCCGCCTCCAAGATTGTTTTCAGATGATGACAATGATGAAAAAAATCCTTTTGATGATAACAACAATTATGGTGGTGACATTTGTGGTCTTGAGCCAATGTCTGCACAACATGGTGATGAAAACCAATCTGGTTCTGCAAGCTACGTCGAGAAGAAATGCAAGGCCTTTGATGATTCTTTATCGATGATACAGAGTCAGAATTTATGTGCTTAGGATATAACGTTTGACGTGATGTAGTCACTAATGATGTGGAGAACCGAACAATGCAGCGTCACTTTCGCCACCTTGATAAGGTACAAGTTCATAATCAGTTTGGTATGATTCATGATGTGTTTGATAAGGGAAGTACAAGTGCGTCTCTGTATATGAACAAAGGTGAAGGCTCAGTGGGCCATAACCCAATGGGGTCAGGATGAACGTCCTCTTTTGGAACTTTCATGGCTTGAAAAGGCCCTGATAGTTGGACACCTAATGGACCTTAAGCGTGCTTATTTCCCGGACGTACTCTTTCTGACTGATACAAAGAATAAAGATGATGTAGTGTAGGATGCCGCATCTCAAATTAGGTTTGATAACATTCGTTGTGTGTGTCATTTAGGAATAAGTGGAGGTTTAGCTATTATGGGGAATAAGTCTGTTTCTATACAGTTTCTGCTAGTAACTAATCGTGTGCTTGATTGTAAGATAAATAAAATTATCGACTCTTTCTACTTATCTTGTGTTTACGGTCATCCAATCTGTCGTTTACGCCATCGTACTTAGAATTATTACATGCATAAATGCAACTAGACAAGATTCATGGTTGATGATTGGTGACTTCAATGAAGTCTTACATACAAATGAAAAAAATAGGTGGCTGTCCAAGAGAGAATTCCTTCTCTTAAAGTACATGTTACAGGGAAATTTTATTCAAATCCCAAGAGTGGTTTGGAATAATTGGTGTTTGAAAGATTTTCAACAAATGGTACATGTATGTGATGTAAAGGATTTGCCTTTTACTGGTAATAACATATCGTGGGTTGGTTAAAGGCGATCCCATTTGGTCCATAGTTTGTTGGACAGAGCAATGAGTAATTTGGATTAGAGTTCACGACCCAAGATCAATTGTCGAGTTCTAAGTTTTGGTGAATCTGATCACCGTCCCGTTATTATCAAAATACAGAAGCAAGTGGATTTTTGAATCACTATGATGATCGCTGTAATGATTCAAAAAATGTTCAAGATATGTTAGACTCCTTATGGAATTCATCGACAGCTGGATCTTCTCTTTCAGTAATGGATCCATTGGCCCGCAGTCGTTCAATGTTAAGTTCATGGAAGCGTGATAATGGAGTGAATTCTTTGGCTTGTATTCAAGCCCTCCGTGAAGACCTAAAACTTGCTAGTGTGGATGTAAATGTGACTATAGATGACTTACATCGCATTAAACGTGATGTCAATGATGAATATAAGAGTGAAGTACTAGCATAAAAAAGTAGAGTGCCATGGTTGAAACTAGGTGATAAGAATACCCGATTTTTTCATGCATCAACAAAAAATCGACGGGTTTGTAACACAATTATTAGTATCATAAATAGTGCAGGTGCAACGGTGTTTGGTAATATAAATATTGGGCAAGAAGCAGGGAAATATTTTCAAGAAAATTTTACCACGTCTAATCAACTGGTATTGATCACGTGTTAGAGGCATTGTCGAGAGTGGTTACTGAGGATATGAACACTAGTTTAACTTGGCTTCTCACTATGGATGAAGAACGTGCGCTACTTTTAATAGGTTCATATAAAGACCCGTGGCCAGATGGATTCACTACTGGTTTTACAAAGCTCATTAGGCTATTGTCAAAGACCATTTGTTTACTGAGGTAAGCTAATTTTTTGCAATTGGAGTGATGCCAAGGGATTGGAATCATACGAACCTTTGTCTAATCCCAAAAATAGACTTACCAAACACCATGAAAGATTTCCAGCCTATAAGTCTCTGTAATATATATTATACAAGATTATCTTGAAAATTTTGGTTCGATGATTGCAATCTGCTTTACCTTGGCTAATTAGTGAGACTCAAGCTGCTTTTGTACCTGGTCGACAAATTTTGAATAATGTTCTGATTGTACATGAGGTATTCCACTCCTTGCAAATTCATAACCCGACATCCACTACTTACGTGGCGGTAAAGACAAATATTAATAAGACCTATGATTGTATCGAATGGCTTTTTTGGAAAAGGTTTTAAATAAGAAGGGTTTTTTAGACTGTTGGATCAGATGAATAACAGGATGTGTTTAATCAGTGTCATTCTCAGTATTTATTAATGGTAGACCATATCAACGTTTAACAGCGACGTGAGGACTACAACAAGGGAATACGTTATCTGCTTATCTTTATATATTATGTTCAGATGTTTTGAGCTCCCTATTACAGTCGGCACAGTCAACAAATCAACTAACTGAATTATAATTAGGACGTCAGAGACTAAGATTAACACATCTGCTGTTCGCAGAAGATTCGCTATTCTTCTGTGAATAAGATGTTCTCAATGCGTTGAACCTTAAAACTAAATTTGAGGCATATGCAAATATTTTAGATCAGCTAATCAATATGGATAATTCTACTAGGATCTCGGGTGTATCATCAAACAAAGGAACATAAGAAATCAATTCTCAATGTTCCAAACGTTGGGGGAGCCGGAGCATTTGGGCCTTTCCGAACAGTTTGGTCGTAACAAGCGGTCGATGTTCCAACATGTTTTAGATAGCATAGAACGTAAATTGTCCGGATGGCAAACGAGATTTTTATCGTATGCAGGGAATGAAACATTAATTAAAGTGGTGGTACATGCTATGCCAGTATATTCAATGCATTGCTTCAAATTACCAGTAAGTCTTTGCTCAACTATTAATAAATTAATAGCTTGACTTTGGTGGGGTTTGACTCCAAACCCCAAAAAATTTCTTAGATAGCATGGAATAAGCTTTCAATTTCCAAAAAGGTCGGCGAAATGGGTTTTCGTGATCTTCAATATTTTAATCAAACACTATTAGCCAATAGAGCTTAGAAGATTCTTAATTAGCCACATAGTTTGCTACATCAAGTCCTAAAAGCTAGGTACTTTTCCCAATATACATTCTTAACTTCTCCAAAGCGAGCACAGTCTTCATATGATGGCAACCACTACAATATGGTTGCCAATTGCTTCAAAAAAGTGTCTAGTAAAGAATTGGCGATGGTCAAGCTACATCCATTGGTCTTGACTCTTGGTTGCCAATGATGGCATCGAGACCTTCTCGCCTTTTACCTCCATATCCTCTTTCTATGAAGATTTCTTTATTGCTAGATGATATGAATAATTGGGATCAATCACATTTTAATGCTATGATTGATGTAGCGGATCACTCACATATTGAGACATTGATACTGTCTATGCCTTCAGAGGATCATTTTCTGTGGAGTTATACGATACATGGTTTGTATACAGTCAAATCAGGGTATTGGTTATCACTTTCTTTAACGGACTTACACTCCAATGCAGCCCCATTAGCCTCTAATCAATTCTTAGTGCCTGGAATTTGGAAAGTGTCAGTTGTTAACAAACTTAAACGTTTTTTATGGTGGCTTTGCTCTGGCGCTTTAGCTATTCCAGAAAATCTAGCTAAGCGTTGTATAGGAAGCAATACCACTGATCTTTGGTGTTATGTTGGACCAGATACGGATGATTATTGTTTCTTTACATGTGTGTATCCTAAGGATATATGGCACCTCTTGACCATAGTGACACAAATGTTATTTGATGAATCGGTTTCACTCCATGATAAGGTGCTTTGGTTACTGATATTACAAACGCAAAGTTCTGTAACTCAAGTTGGTCTCTTGATACCATTTTGGATATTTTGGAGGATTTGGAAGAGTCTCAATACACTATTGTTTCAACGACACAATTTCACTGCGCCTGAGACCTATTCTCATGCGAAGATGGATACACAAGAATGGATTGATGCTATATCTAATGATGTCGACGATGTAGGGCAGGATGACATACAACCGCAATGATTACGACAATTGTAGAAACCTGAGCTGGGATGGTTTAAATATAATTATGATGTCGCTCATTATGTTGGTGAGCGACTTAGGATGGATTCTTCGTTATCATAGCGGACAAGTTGTCATTGGTGAAATGGGACAATTTCAAGGGAGAACTATGGTCGCTGAAGGTAAAATTACAAGTTTACTATGGGCGATACAATGTGTCTTGGCACATGGCTATAGACGAGTAGTATTTGAAGGGGATAGTTTAGTGTTTAATATGTTACTCAATGACATACAAGACAATACATGTCTGGCTCTATATTTAAAGTCGGCCAGAGCGTGGATCACATGGTTTGAATGGATCAGGTTTACATATACGCCAAGAGATGCTAATCAGTGTGCTCACCATTTATCCAAGTATAATTTATCTTTATGTAACTCAATTTGGAGCGTGTTCCAAATCTCACCAGATTTCCTTATAAACTATGTAAATCACAATGGTGATTGTTAAATCAATAAATTTGAAGTTAAAAAAATGTTATGTACAAAAAGAGCGACTCTTGAACGGTAACAACTACTTTCTCTTATTTGATATATGTTCAAGTTTGTTTGCCGGCAATTATGATAATTATCGGCTATCTTTTTAAAGATAACTGCTGATCCACATGTACTATATAATCATATGGGTAATTTTTTCTATATATATTGATAGTATTATCTATTGAAATTGGGTTCTAAATAACACGTGTATTAAAACAAGAATTTTAAAAATTTGCAACTTATTAAATCCAAACACTTTTTGTCAATTGAACAGACAACAATCAGAAACCTTTTTTTTTTTTCGTAAAAATTAGAAGAACACAAACAAAATTATGGATTCCTTCCAATTTAATGTGGGGGAATGAGTTATTAACCATAACAAAAAACTGTGTTTCCAAAACGATAAAGATCACAAACTTAAAAATAAAAATAAAAATGAATTACAGATCACATATTTAACATGATTGTCCAAAGCAATAGCATAAGCAAAGGGTTTCTTTACACCATCCCATGGGAAAGCTCCTACCAACGCAATAACTGTGACATGTTTGGGTTTTATGGTGTTTCTTTTTTGATTGTGCTTCATTCTTTTTAGGGTGAGGGCACATCCAAGGTGCCACCTTGATAATTATCTTTCCTCCATACTCATCTTGGTTTGCTCGTACAATAAACCCTAATACATAAAACTTTTAATCATTTCGAATCAAATGAATGTATATGTTCTGCCTAATTCGATATTTATAAAAGTTTTTGCTCGTTACCAAACTCTTCTCAGTCTGGTGATTAAATGATTTACCTAATAGTTTTGTTATAAGGGGTTTTGACAATTTCGGTCTCACCACATTTAGAAGATTAAACAAAAAGGTTTTAGAAGCTGAGCTATAGATCAGACGTAATAGATCCAGTTATTGACACGAGACAATAAAAAAGTTGTTGCTAGTTATTAAAAAACACACCTTATCTTTCGAAGATTGATAACAAAGAATTTAGATCTCAATTGTTCAACACATCGTTATTTGCAATTACATTACCATAATTGATTTTACAAGTATATTCTTAATTGTTGTTAAATTGAAACATTGTCTTTTTCCAAAAAAAAATTATTTCGTAATATTCACTTATTTCATTTGTGTTTTAAATATGCAAATTAGCAAGTTATTTGTGTTTAAAATTTGGTAAATTTATGGATTCATTTCAAAAAGAAAACACATAATTATGAAATCAAATCACATAAAACTTAGATTGAAGTATTAGTTAGATTCACACCTGTCATGATGAACATAAGGATTATCAAGTGAATATTGAAATAACCAACATTATTATTTTTGGTCATTTTTCTTTCTTTCTCTTTGGATCTCTCTCTCTCTCTCTCTTTAGTTTAGTTGTGATAGAATTTCTTAACTAAATCACCATCTAAAAGTTAAGTTTAAAGACATTTGTTTTCTAAAAAAAGATAGTAGGTATACTAAAAAGAATACCACTAAAACTTGTCCGAAACTACACAGAAGTAAAAGAGAGTTCAGTTATTCTCTCAACAGCTTTGGTAATTTTAGTTAACAGTTTTTTCGCTTTAAAGTTTCTTTACAATATTTAATCTTCCAGATTACTAATTTGAAATTCAATAATCAGAAAGGAAAAATGAATTGTGGAATGACTAATATAAGGGACTGAAACAGTAGTTGTAATCTTTGTTAAGAATTCTTTTTGTAAATTATACACTTTGAAAATGTTAGTATGAGGATTATGTAGTTTTACTACAACAATTTGTAAAATATAGGAGATGATATAATTCAAAGATAGAATTCCACTATAAAAAATTTCACAAAAATTTAACATCCTCAATTCCATCTCGGTTCAATTTTCTCCATTCTTCATGTATAAGAATTTAGCTAAAGACAGCTTACATAGAGGAACTACCAAAGTTCGTGAGATTCTACAAGAAAACATGATTATTTTCAACTGAATTATTGATTGATTATATCCGTCGGAATTTACGAAAGCTTTATGAAAAGTTATTGACAAACCTAAAATGCGTCGTAATTTTCTACAAAATTTTTTTTAATAACTATGAGTAAAAGTAAAATCATTTGAGTAATTTTTTATATATATATATATATATAATATTTTGATAGTATCAGCTATTGAATTTGGCCCTAAACAACACCTTTTTATTAAACAAAGAGTTTTAAAAGTTAGCAACTTATGAAATCCAGACACTCTTTTGTCAATTAAGTAGATACCAATTTTAAGAAACTTTTTTTTTCTCTAAAGACTAGAAGAACATAAACAAAATTATGCACTCCTTCCAATTTAATGTATGGAATGAGTTATAAACCATAATAAAAAACTTTGTTTCAAAAAGGATAAGTAAAGAACAACTTTAAAAAATAATCAAAATGAATTACTTATCACATATTTAACATGATTCTCCAAAGCAAGAGCATATGCAAAGGTCTCCTCTACACTTTCCCTTGGGATAGTTCCTATCAAGGCAATAACTAAGACATGTTTGATTATGAGCTTGAGCTTCTTTATTTTTTCTATGTTTTTTTTCAGGGCAGATCCAAGGTGCCTTCCTGATAATTACCTTTCCACCATACTCTTTTTGGTCATACTCATCTTGGTTTCCTCGTACAATAAATCCTAATACATAAATTTTTTAATCATTTCGAATCAAATGCATATTTCTGTTTTGCCTAATTCAATATTTATAAAAAAACTTTTGCCCATTATAAAAAACACATCATATCTTTCGAAGATTGATAACAATTGTTTCAAAACATCAATATTTGCATTTTCATTAGTATGATAGATTTAACAAGTATATTCTCAAATGTTGTATTATCTTTTTAAAATTATTTTTGTAAATTCACTCATTGCACTTGTGTTTCACATATGCAGTTTAGCAAGTTAATTCTATTTGAAAGATGGTAAATTTTTGGATTCACTTATAAAAGAAACACATAATTATGAAATCAAATCACTAAAAATAGATTGAGGTCTTGGTTAGATTCACACCTGTCATTATGAGCATAAGGATTATCAAATGAATATTAAGACCAACAACATTATTATTTTTGGCCATTTTCTTGCTTTTTTCTTTAGAACTCTCTCTTTACTTTAGTTTTCACTGGATTTCTTAACTGTTTCACCATCTAAAAGCTATGTTTTAAAGACAATTATTTTCTAAAAAAAGAACTAGGTATAGTTAAAGGAATGCCACTAACACTTGTTCGAAACGACACAAAAGTAAAAAGAGAAAGTTCATTTTATGGCTCTTACAGCTTTGCTAATTTTAGTTAACATTTTTTTCGCTTTTAAGTTTCTTGACAAGACTCTTGAAGAACTGAATTTTGAAGTGTGGAAGAAGACGAAGGGAAAAAAGTAATGAAAGGTCAAAGACGAAATTTTTTGGAGTCTCTAGTTAGGGTCAGTGGTGGACCTACAATTATTTTTTTACCAGGTTATAATGTAAGTTAAGTAATAAAATAATATTTATGAAAACATGAAACACCTTATCCCGTATGTTTTTTAATTCTTCAAAACTGAACAAAAATATAAATTAAATAGATTGATCAACTATATATAGATATAGATTAAAAGAGAGAATAATTAAAATAAAATTACTAAAAATAAAATAAAATTATAATTTTGAATTTAATAGGGGAGAATAATAAAAAACAACATTGTGATGGTTCATTGTGGGAAGAGTATAGATAGAGAAGAATATGATGTTGTGTAAAAAAAGGTTAACTGTTATTCAAGAAAAAAAAGTTAATTAAACTTATTACGTTTTAGAAAAATAAAGGTCATGAATGGAGAAGTGGTTTTTGGTTTTTAGTTTTTGGTTTTTGGCTTTTGATTTCTCGATTTTAGATTTAGTTTTTAGTTTTTGATTTTATCACAGATTTTGATTTTTAAAAAACTCTAAAAACTGGTTTTTGATTTTTGGAAAAAGTAACGTTAAATTTCCAAAAACTAGTTTTTCTACTTTTTAGGAAAATGTAAAAGCTAAAAACTTGAATTTTAAATTGAATTAGAAAAACAGTTTTTCAAAAGTTAAAAACCAATTTTTCAAAATCTTGAATAGTTAAAAACAGATTTTGTGAAAAACAAAAACCAAAAACCATCCAAAAACAAGTATCCAGTCAACACCAAAGTAATATGCCAAGTTGCTTTCAGTTTGGTAGTTACGATGATTCAGCTAATGACTTGGCACCAGAATTTGAATTCGATCTGATGCATTATGATAGCCTAAAAAAGAATTTTAAGGATGGACTTTAGGCTATGGATCGGATTTTGTCGATTCAATGTTGACAAAAATGTAATATTAAGTTTCTTACTAATTATTATATAAAATGGGAAATTTCCAAAAGTAGAGGTTCCTATAGTTGAATCATGGTTATTTAGTGGACTGTAATTTTATTTAACCAAATAATTTTTTTGGATTTTATGGGTGTTAATATAAGAGAAATATGTAGCTTAATTCTACATAATTTTCCCCCAAAATTATGGGATGTGGGTTGACCCTTCTTTCATATAAATTAGGATTATACCTGCACTATATCATGATATTATTTTTTTTTTGAGAAAAGAAAAACGAAAGATATTTAAATTTTTAATCAATAATGTTTTGTGCTTGTTTAATTTTGTATTTGAATATAAGAAAAGAATATAGTATGGAAAGGAAATATTGGTGATTTTGTTTCGTTATGTTTTTGAGTATATTTCTTTCTAGATGATAGAAAATTATTGACAGTAGGTTATGTTTTTGAGTATATTTCTTTCTAGATGATAGAAAATTATTGACAGTAGATCAAAAATCATAAACTAATGTTAGCTTATGAATCTTTTAAAATTGTACCCTCTAAATATTTATTGTGAATTGAAAAAACAAGTTTATCTCTAGACATAAAACGCAAAATCCAAATCAAAATTGACCTAAATTTGAGGAACGTAATCCACACTAAACTCGACAAAATATCTAAATAGATCCTAAATATATGTACCCAAAAAATTAAACCCAAACCTAAACGAGAATCATATCAAGAACCAAATAGGTACCTGATATAATTTTACTAATATTTTAGTTTTTTGAGTTTTTCTATTAAATCTTTAGTAATTTTGAATTCTTATATGAAAATACCCAAACCCGAACTCAATTTATACCGAACCAAACCCAATCCAAACTATGTCTAAAAAAAATACT
This sequence comes from Lepidium aucheri, assembly GCA_900406435.1. NCBI lineage: Eukaryota > Viridiplantae > Streptophyta > Magnoliopsida > Brassicales > Brassicaceae > Lepidium > Lepidium aucheri. The sequence goes on along the minus strand of OVBA01004223.1, from coordinate 3,707 downwards.
AAAAGTCATATTTATCGGGTAACATTGCTGATAATTCTTGGAAAAACCAGCCCCACGAGTCATTATTTTCCCTGTCAACTACAGCGAATGCTAGAGACATTATTTGAAAGTTCATCTCTTGAAAGTTCGGTATCAGCAAACATCCTTTGTATTTGCCTCTTCTAGCTGTTGGACCACAACATTATCACACATGAAATTTGCTGCCCGTTTACATGCTCCGAGTGCAGAAAAGATACTTAAACTTGCATCTTGGTGTAGTTATGTTGCGGGTGAGAATGCTTGTTACTCTCCCATGATTCACTTGTTTCAAGTTGTGTAAGTACCTCTAAAGTAATGCATAGCTCTTTTCAGATGTCCATCGTTCTTTATTGCTTTCTCTTTAGCGCACCAACCTTTCATGTAAGAAATTGGTACATGTAATTCATGAAACAAAATCCCATGTATCTCCACAACCCTTGGACCTCTTTGTCCATTCAGAAATTTGGATTTGAGCATGAACTATAACCTTGTGTGATGCTTTCTTCACATTATCTATTTGGATGAATACATTGCATGTGTATGTTAGCCTTGTTGTCTGTACTTTGAGTTCCTTGGGACTACGTGGCCATACACCCTCCAGCTGCAATTTTTGTCAACATATCGAACAATTAAGCGCTCTTCATCACATCTTATTTGCTTGAAAGTGAAAATCTTTTTATTGCATATATAGAACAATAAAAAGATTGTTTGCATTTCTCACTTGCTTTTAAAGACCCTTTCGATGTATATAACATCATTTGTTGGATTATAAGCACCATTATCAATGTCTTCACTCGTAAGCAGTTCATCACCAACACAAGGAGCGCAATCATGTATTAATTGAATTTCTTCCAACATCTTATCTGCAGTGTTTGCATTTAAGGTTCTTCTATCCTTATGTTATCGTCTAACACATATGGTTCTGATCTCACATTCTCATTTCCGTTTCTTCTGTTATTTCATGTTTGGTTACAATATGCAGACCCGTTAGTAAGCTTGCTGGTCCTTGAGTTGGTGGGGCGCTTACCATCCCTTATGCATTCTCATGACTACCCTACATCCAAAGATGTTCTTTTCCTCAGTATTTTTGCATATTTTGAGCTGATTAAATTGCTTTACTCTATTAGAGATATTGAGATATTCCATATAGTTATGTAATTATCTAAAGTGTATTACCGTTTCTAACCTTAATTTGTACTATATAATACCTTGTAGACATCAAGAATAATCAAGCAAGTTACATTCTAAACCTAGATTTCATACGGTATCAGAGCAAACGATCCTAAAACCTTATTTTTTGCCGCTCTCTTGCTTTCCTATACTACTCGATCTCTCATTGATTTCGAGCTTCTACAAGTCTTCTATAATGGTTTCTTCATAACAAATCACTACAGATATCACAACTTCACCTTACTTTTGCTCTCACCTGCTCCAATCATCGTCTTTGTAGTGCGGTCCTGAATTAAGCAAAGTTTGTCAATGAAAACAGCAAAGCAAGATAGATCACAGAGAAGATGAGCAAGAGAGATGAGTGTGCAAGATATATCATCAACAAATATAACACGATGCAAAGTCATATTATCCGTTAGTAGAAGAGATCTTTCACGTGTTGCATAAGTGAGTTTGACATTATGTAAGACAATAATACTTCGAGGAATATCATAGACATCAATGAGTAAATCAAGATCTCCCATTATGTGATGAGAGGCGCCTAATATACCTCGATTTTACAGGTTTTGAGCTCATTAACATGCCTACTTTTAGAGTCTTTTGTCTGTGTTTTATGTTACTTTTAGGTGGAAAACGTAGGAACTTGGATTATTGGTATTGGAGCATTGCTTGGATGGTTTTGGAGCATTACTTGAAGTTTTCATGAAACAGGCCTACGATCGATCGATCAACACAAGGATCGTTTGATCACACCTTCTTGCCAGACGATTCCTCGACCTCACGATCAACCTGACATGTTGGAGATTGATCACACAAAAGTCAACGATCGATCGATCCCCACACTGATCGATTGATCAACGTGCATCCGAAGCAAATACCTAAATTTCCTATTTTGCACCTAATTATGAGGACATATAAATACTTCTATTTTCTGTTTCTTTTAGAGATGATTCATAATTTTACAGAGAACTAAAGAACTATTCTGAAAGCTAGAGAGAGAGAGAGAGAGAATTCAACATTGAGAAGAATATCTAAACTCCCTTTTTATATTTTTATGCAATTTCAGTTTATTTTTATCATGTTTTTTGTTTAAATCCAAACCATGTCTGAGTAGTTCACCAATCAGGTTTAGGGTTTCTAGGGATTTAGGAATCAATGATTATGGACAAATAGAATCAAATCCAATAAGAGTATTCTCCATCTAATTCTTGTGCTTAATTCTTAGAGTAGCCTGATCAACTAATTTATGAACCTAGATTGCTAGCATTCCAAAAGCTTACTAGGAATTTGAACAAGATTAGATGAGCAATCAATCCTAGACCACAATAGCTGATGTTTATGTTTATTGTGGATAGTTGAACCTACTTGTTTAATGCCTATTCGTAATTTGGAACCAATGAGAGTTAGGACCTCTAGATTATCGAGTAGAGTCTCAAGTGCTACGAGAGTAGGCTTGTTATATCTTTCTGTTTAAGTTGAGAATTGAGCTTAATATTATTGTGAATAGTTTCCCTAGTTAGATTCCTACTTCCCGATGAATACCCTATGCCTGGTGCTTTTTATTATATAGTTTACATCGTTAAGTTGCTAGTTAATCATCAAAATCTGATTAGTATAGCTTGAGAAACACTTGATTATTCGTGGATACAATCCTTAAGTACTACTACTTCATTGCTGTGCACTTGCAGTAGATTAGGTTAAAACCTGACTCGCATCAAGTTTTTGGCCCTGTTGCCGGGGAATCAATTAGTTGCCTTTTGATTAAGATTTGCTTTCAAGTCTATACTATTTTACTTACTTTTTGTTTTTGTTTTTGTTTTCGTTTCAGGTTTATGCCCCGAAGAAGTCAAGGTTCAAAGAATCTACTTGGTTTGAATAACGAAAACTTGCTAGAGTTGAAAGAGAAAATCGCAGAGCTAGAGGAATGAGTTAGGAAAACCAACAGGATCATCTAGATTATGAAACTCGGCCAGCTGTTCCGAGAGATCAAGATGTTCAGCAAACGGTTGAACAATTGCAAAGAGATTGGCTATGCTTAGGAGGCAGCAAGAGAGGCATCAATGCCGAGCCATAGGTGATATGGATACACCTCACACGTACCATCAGAATAGGTCTGCTATTAGACCTTTACCTATCCAGAGGAAAGACTATGAGATCAAGCCTCAGCTGATTGGATTAGTGAAGCATTATGTCTTCAACGGTCTCCCAGGAGAGAACCCTATGGATTACATCGAGAACTTCGAAGACATGTGCAGTACCACAAGTTCGAATGGAGTCCCTGCGGACTATGTGAAGTGTAAACTATTTCACCATTCACTCTCTGATAAAGCTTCTAGATTGTTGCGATATTTGCCTCTAGGTTCGTTGACTACATGGGCTGAAGTTAGAGCTGACTTCTTGGATCAGTTCTATACTAATTCAAGGACTGCATCATTGAGAAGCAAGATCTCAACGTTTCCGCAACGTTTTGGTGAGTCTTTGCATGAAGCTTGGGAGAGATTCAAGGAATACCAATGAGA
>OVBA01004222.1:0-24341 GCA_900406435.1 Lepidium aucheri | reverse complement strand
AGTTTTACGCAGTTATACATCCACAAAATCACCTGAAAAACAATTCTGAAATCCAGAATATACTTGGATTCTACTCTACAATGCAAGGCGCAACATTCACAGTACTATACAGATTCAATTATATTAAACCAACAATGCTATATGGGGAGCTATATGGAGCTATATACATATTCAATTTAATTACCTTCATAGGTTATACATACAAGGGAATGCACCAACTCTGGCGGCTTTCAATGAGACCGATCTTCCTGCTCGCGGTGATATGGCCTCTGGTCGGAGCTCTGGTCCACGTCGTTGTTGTCGTCGGAGCCGTCGTCGTACGGAAGAGGAGAAAGAAAAAGCAGACCCGATTGGGATGGTTCATTAATCTATTTCTTTTCTTATTTTTTTTTAAATTAAAAAAATAGATAGAAGGTTAAAATTGGAATATCACAATTCATTAATAAGTTTTGGGTATTAAATTAAATTTGGGTATAGAAGATTCTCTTTTCGATCATGTCCCTACCGAATGGCTGCATTTGGAGCTTTTAAATGGTATGTTATTATGGCCACGTCCGGATATTTCTCTTTTGTTTTTTCAATAAATGGTCGTGTTAAAACAGGTCTCGAGTTCGAATCTCATGTAGCACATCTTTTTAACTCATTAATGGATACATAAAATTCATTGAATGCAAGGTACGACTCATGCTTATGCTATCATGAACTTTTAACAGATTCGATGATTTATATAATACAATCAAATTAATGTAATCGAGTGCAAATGACACGGCAATACGTAAAAGAATTTGATATTTCACCTCACATATAGCCATATTGCCCAAAGGAGAAAAACACAAATTACTTTTTCACTCAAGATTTCACAGGAAGAATCCAAAAACACACTCCCTAATCCTTGCTTTAACAAGTTTCTTTTCTGGTCAAAAGGCAAAGAAATATTACATATAGAAAAGAAACCATAACATTTGCATTTAGATTCTCCCCTGAAGCTTATGTTAAGCTATGTTTTCTCTAATATTAAACCAGACTCGAGAAGCTAGCAGATTGGTGGCAGCTAAAAACAGAGTCTCTAAAGTTGTTGCATCAACCACGTCCACGACCTGGTCCTGTTTTCACAACATATGAGTTTAAGATTAATTCCCTTTGCGGTAGACAAGACTACAACACAGGTCATTCCATAAGTTGGTGTTTATTCTAGTTAAAGGAAAGTTTTGTAACAGTGTTTGTCTACTTTACCTTTGTTGCCACCCATTCTCCCCCCTGCAGCTCCTCGGCCTCTGCCTCTAGCACCTCCATCTTCCACACCACGTCCTCTTCCACGTCCAACCCCTGGTGGTTTTCTATCTGCAACCATTGTTGATAATTATCAGATACAGCTTGCTTCCATTACAAATCTCCACCGCATAATTAGTAAAGTTTATAGTTATGGTATTCTTAAGGTCTACTCTGTTCAAATATTTAACACCTCGACAACTCAAAGAATATCGAAGTAAAGGAACAAAATATCTAGAAAACTATACCTGTACGGGTCTTCTCTTCCTGCACTTTATCAATCACCTGAAGAATGAAGAAATCAATGCAAGTTGAATCAATTTCGGTTGTGGCACCTTCTAGACGCAGTAAGAACATAAATAAAACAACTTATATATCTAAATGATATCTTGAATGTTAAGTGATAATAGACTGAGTGAAAAAAGGAGATATAACTGCAAAGAATCCATGCTAAGGAGTTTATTGGCTTTAAATCACGGCAAAAAAAAAGCCCATAATAGTGAGTTAATATTCTGGTCAGGCAAAACCATTCCCTGTGATATCGTCTGAGACGCACTTCTACAAGAGGCATGCCATTTGGTGAACTGGGTTCACTGCAACATGCCTCTTGGAGCACATATCTGATTTGGCTAAGCATCATCACTCCAGAAAAAGAGGAGCCAAAAAAAAATTTGGAAACGAATAGAACAATCAAGAGACAATATATAGACAAAATAATATATATTACCTCATCTGGAACTCGAAGGTACTTAATAGTGTTACCACGGATATAACATTCCGGCATTCTCCAAAATCTGTCTCCATCCTACAGCGTAATCAAGCGGCAGCATATCAGCCACACAAAATCTCATCACAGAACAGAAAAACTAAAATCAGTATCAGCATGCGAAAGCAAAAGATAACCTTTGATGTACAGATGACTTCACGCAAATGGATGTTCATCCACGTATCACAATTCACCAAATGCCCATTGTAGGTCTCTCCATTCTTGAGCTCCACAAGCTACCAAAACCATTCACTCATCAAAAAATATGCAAACTTTCAGAAAAGTAAGTTCCTATGCATACGACTTTCATATAGCAGATTAGTTTAAAATCCTCTATGAAGGATCTCACATTCAAACAGTGCTCACTTAGTTTCGGCTCTATACATAACAAAATTATAATCAAGGGTTAAAATTTCACTTACCATAGGATGCCCTTGAGCGGTTTTGAGCAATGAAAGAGGAAGCTAAAATTAAAACAGAAGCTAGAGTCAAGAAATTGAGACACTATACAGAAAGCAAGAAAGATTTAATTCCATAGATCAACTTACCATCTTCTCAAAATCAAAAAGTTTAAAGATCTGTATAGAACCTGATAAGATCAGAGAAAAATAATGTTAAACCTTCCATAAGATGCGGATGAAGCAATACTGAACAAAACCCTAGAACGAATGTTTGACTACTTATAGGATCTGAAATAAAAAAGAACCTTACTATATACTCAGAAGATAGGCTTCCTCGTCCACAATACGGTGAACGATGACGAGAAGAAAGAGATCGAAGAAGACGACGACGGAGGCTTAACGTCGAAATTTGATTTCCTTTTTCTAATTCGGTTTCTGACAGTGGAGGGATTTCTGATGAGTAAGTTTTATTAGGTCAAGGAGAGCTTTTATTTGCACTGGAACCCCTTAACTTTATTATATTTCCAAATTCAAACTTAATTATATTTTATATTGATTAAAATTAAGAATTAACACCAATTCTCACCCAACCAAATGGTACTGATACAGCATCACGCCACCAGGGTTTGACTCTAAAGATTGGTAGTCGCAAAGATTAGAACTAACAATAAATCCGATGTCGTCCAGCGGTTAGGATATCTGGCTTTCACCCAGGAGACCCGGGTTCGATTCCCGGCATCGGAGCTTTTTATAATTTTTTTTAAAAAAGTTAAAGGCTCAGAAATTTTCGATCGATATACTCAACTGATAATATACTTCACACCTGATTAAATTAGCATCATTCAACATAATGATTCTTGAACCTAAATCTTATAGTCTCAATCATACAAATGTGGAAATTGTGAATGCGTAAACTGATGTCAGCAAATGAAAAGCTGATAGTCAGGTTCCTTTGCTCCGATATTCAGGTAGTTGACATCAACTGTGGGTGTTCCCAAATCCTCTGTGGAGAAGCATAAGAAAGAAAATTTTCAAACGATTATGAATCTCTTGAATGATTTTGAGTTCATAATCCATCTAAACGACAATGAAAGCTTTTACAGGATGAGTGAGGTAAAAGAAGGTCTAGAGTTGTTCAAACCTTCGTATATTGTTCTTGCAAACTTAACATAGTTAGGGATGAGATCTCGATATATGATTCCATTTGGATGCGCATCCAGCACCACAAGTACACCTACGGAACAACCAAAGAAACGAAAGATGTAAAGAATAACATTACAATTGCTTCTTGCAGTTCAAATAAACATAAAACAAGACAAAAGTGGTATTGGATGCGTCAATCAAAATAAATGTTAGGAGTAAGTCATGGAAGCGTTCAGATTTTTAGGAAGGTTGATTCTTTCTTTTGTATTACTTACAAACAAAGATAACAGGAAAGTTTTACCTGGAGCAAGCCAATCTTGAGTAGACTTGCTGGGTAATGGTGCAAGCCAGAGGATATTCCTCAAGTTCATTAAATCATCGTATGTCACGTTAGATCCTAATAAAAAAAGGAGATACAATCGCATTAAGGAAGATTAGAAGGGTTCCTGTGACCAATTCTATGTTTCAAGCAAAAACGAAAAGGTTGAGTCAAACAGACAAGAGCATATTTACTACCTCTCTGGCAATATCCCAAGTTGTAAGGAAACACTTTCTTGTCACAAGCTGGATACTCTTTAGCATGAAACCTACCATCAGCAAAAGATACTGATTAACAACACTCCCTAAAACTCAGTTACCTTTTAAAACCTCTAGAAGTTTCTTCAACCAATCATTGCTTAATGTTTAACCTATGCAACAAGGGTCTCAAACTCCCAGTTCACACTACTCATAGACAAACACAGTATGGAGCATAACCCTTGTTCTGTTGCCAGAGCGAGAGTGAGTTTTGAGAAGACAAGTGGACTTACAAAATTCCAAGGCGTCCAGATTCTGAGGCAAGAAAAAGGTGGCCATGGAACAAATCATATCGAGTCAAGCAAACATTCAATCCAACTCTAGGTCCCCTAGTTTCAATTAGATGAAATAAGAACTCGATATATGAATTCACTTCCTGTTCATTAGCATTCACCAATCAGATTCACAAGACCCTTAAATCTCTTGAGATTAAAAATACTAATAATGTTGTTTCTACCTCTGATATAAAGTGACGTCCATATGGAGTTCTCGTGAGTTGACATTTATCTTTTCTTGTTCCTTCAACATCAGGAACCTATACACCAACCGAAGTTAAGCAATTCAATCAACACTATTTACAATCTGACTAATCATTAATCAAATTAAGTGTCAATCGTAGACGAACAGGAAGTATTTTGGGATCGAGTGTTCGCTGAATTGCGGCGGGATCTCCGCCAGAGTCAACAGCGAGACGAGCAAGCTCAAGAACAGGCTCCGTTGGCCACCAAATTAGGGAATTATCCTCTTCAAACTTACTCCGCTTCTCAATAGCATCAATTCTCCCAGAACAAAGTCCAGTTCGAAGCGAACATCTTCCCAATTCGGGTCCAGGTTTATCCGATTCGAATGGGACAAGGAATTTGAGACACGATTGGATTTCACGAGATAGGGTAGGATTAAGCGAAGAAGCAGCGGAGGATGGTCCGAGAACAGAGAGCAGATCATCGGCGGTGGCTCTCGGAAGTGATGACGAAGAATGAGAAGTGGAGATGAGTTTGAAGGAAGAAGCAGCTGCGATAGAGAAGGAGATGAAAATGGTGAAACGAAGAGGCATGTAGGAGGAATTCACCATTGTTATGTCCTCTTTGATTTTTTGGTAATTCGACATCATCTTCCTTCACCTAATGCAGAGATCACTTTTTTTATTTTTTGTTAAGCCATTTTAACACAAGAACCAGTTCAAACCATGCTACAAGTGGGTTAAATGTAATTATAATGTTTCTATTAGAGATTCACATTGAGGCTTTTAGTTGGATCACAAGATATAGTGATGATTTCGTTCCTTTAGTTCCAAGATCGCCATTTATGTAAAATGGCAGATTTCTCATTTCTCGGCATTTATATGAGCAATATAGGGTACATGAAATTTAGAATATAGATCAGTGGAATGAGGGATTTCAGACAATAAACTCTAAGAGGCAAAAATCCGGAATCCGTTTTTCTCTCGGGCACATTTTCCTAGGCTACCTCTTTCACAAACTTTCCTTTCCCGTTAGGGAAAGAGAACTTTTTGAAATTTAACCTAATGAAATACCCTACAGAAGAAGCACCTATTTCCAGTAAAGTTCCTTGCTCTTCCATCTCCAACAAAACTTTCTAGTGTTTTCTGGCCACGTTTTGTAGTGCATTTGGTGAATTATTTGTGCTTTCTTCGACATAGCAGCGAGTACAGCTTTCCTTTTCTCCTTTATCCCATCCAAACTACTAGAAAAGACATCATCTCAAGCTTGCTTGAATCTACTGTAAACCATACAAAGTCAGATCTTTAAGCTGTAGCCATTATGGCTGACAGAGTTAAGAACAAGATGGCTCAGCGGATCACTTATGAAGACAAAGGTAAAGGAATAGCTACCTGTTCCACACTGAAAAAAGTCTCAAGAATCCAGATCCCGGATTTTGACAACACAACCTTAATAGCTCAGCACAGATTCACACTGGTAGGGAGAGTCACAAATAAGAAACAGCAAAGAATCTGGTCTTTGATTCCCTTCTTGTCAAACCTATGGAGAACATCCAGTCGAGCTTTTGGAGCAGATTTAGGGGATGGGAAGTTCCAGTTCCAGTTCTCAAGTGAAGCAGATCTCCAACTGGTCCTTGCTAATAGACCATACCACTTTGCTAAGTGGATGATTATCTTACAACGTTGGGAGGCCACAATAGACCCAAAATTCCCATCACTCATACCCTTTTGGATCAATGTTCAGGGGATCCCACTTCATCTCTGGTCAAAAGAAACCTTTCAATGCATCAGTTCTATTATTGGATCACTCCTAGAACTAGATATCTCCACCTCAAATGCTAGGATCAAGGTGGAAATAGATGGGCTAAAACCCCTCATTCCGACCACAGAATTGGAGTTTGCAAATGGAGATGTGGTCACAGCCACCTTAGTGTATGAGAAACTAGGTAAACATTGTGAAAACTGTTGGAGTCTTAGCCATGAGGATAAAGACTGTCCACAAAATGCTCAGGAAAAAGCAGAGTCAAAATCTGAAGCTAAGACCTGTGAGGTACTGCCAAAACCTGCATGAAACTATAATAGCAAAGACTCAAATTTGAACAGTTTGGAGCAACCTACCAGAACCCCTACAGTAAGCAGAAGAGAGGACAACTATGCAGAAAAGAGGCAAGGAAGCCCACATTTGTCAGAATCCTATAATTCCCGACGCTATCCTGATTATCACAAACTACCCACAACTTATAGAGCAACAAGATATGATTCTTATCAAAGTTACTCCAGGAAGATGAACCGCCCCATAACCTCAAGGAGAGAACATCTATATGCTAGGAATCAAGGACATAAGAGTCCAGATCGAGCTTCATCACAAGAATGGAGAAAGATAAGAAGATCTTCCCCTCCGTTAGCTCTTCGTGGTACTGAGGAATCCATCTCATCAAAATCAAAGAGGGTTGAGAGTACTGCAGCAGGGCAGAACATCACTCAACTCGACAAGCCAATAACGAAACCTGAGCTGCAAGAGGCAATGGGTGAGTTGCGAGAGGTCATGGTCAGATATGTAAGAAATGATGATCCCCATGTCAGCGCAGCAAGGCTGGAAAAGTGTATCCAGGCTGAGGAGTCTGGAGAATTTATTGAATCAGCCACACATATGGTTCTATCTGCTCGACAAAAACAAGCACAAGATCTCTTGGCAAGTGAGCAGCTACAGCCTACTGAGGCTCAAGAGGATACAGTTAATCCCACAGTGGAAAGGCTTCCAGCTTGACTCCGGCTTGGACCAATTGAGGAGGAACAGCCAGTCGGAAATGTAAATCATACAAGGGTGTATTCAAGGAAAAAGGCATCCAAACCTGCACAAAGGAAAAAGATAATAATAAGCCCAAAGATTTTTCATGGAACCAATCTCAGGAAAAGAAGAACACCCTCATCTTGTACCTCTCCGAGGAGGAAACTATCTTTAGAACCTATCCCTCTAATAGAGGAGAACCATGTGAATTTATCAAAAGTAGGTACTGAACAGACTAGCAGCACCAGGAAATCTCTTGGTAAGACGACACCTTCCTCATCTAATGCAAAATTACCAGGACCAATAAGTCTGATACCAGCTATCTCAAAATAGCAGGTGGATTTTCACGAACCACCCAACCCTCTTCCTTAGCCATTCTCAGCTGGAATTTTCAAGGGTTGGGGAATTCCTTGACTTTCCGGCAACTGAAGGAAATCCACCGCAAGGATTTTCCAGATATTTTATTCCTCATGGAGACAAAGAACCTCAGCAGCTTTGTTTCATCGAGACGGCAAGAACTCAATTACAGCAGTAAAGAAGTTATTTCATCTCAAGGACATGGCGGAGGAGGGCTTGCCCTTTTGTGGAAGGCTGAAATCAATCTTACAGTGCTGGCATCCTCCTCCAACCTGATTGATACAAAATTAACGTTAGAAGGGAAGATCTCATATATCTCCTTTATCTATGGTGACACAGATAAGGCTATCAGAAAGCAGTTGTGGGATCACTTAACAGCTTTGGCGCCAATCAGAGTTGACCCTTGGCTCATCACCGGGGATTTTAACGATATCCTGTCAAATAATGAGAAAATTGGAGGACCACCAAGACCGGAGTCGTCCTTTAGGGATTTCAGAAAATTTGTAGCTGAATGCGGATTTGCTGACCTGCAACATAGTGGGGATCCACTTTCGTGGAGGGGAGTTCGTTACTCACATGTTGTCAGATCCTGTCTTGATAGAGCAATGGCTAATACCCTATGGTCGGAACTTTATCCATCTGGAAACTGTAGATACTTATGGTTCGAGGGTTCCAACCACAAACCCCTGCTCATAAAATTTGACTCCTGCAGCAGGAAAAAGAGAGGAGTGTTCAGATTTGATAGGCGTCTAAAGGATAATGAGGAAGTTAAAAACCTGGTAGCCGAAATCTGGAATAAGGAGGCTCATCTTTCAGTCCAGAAAAGACTTGGCAGAACACGACATGTCCTGATTGATTGGACAAAAAAGAACTTCAAGAATAGCCAGCTGCGGATTGATGAGCTAAAGGCAGCACTAGAAAAGGCTATGACAAGTATTACCAATCAGAACGAAACAATTGCAGAGCTGAATAAGAGCCTTAAACAAGCTTATGCGGATGAGGAGCAATTCTAGAGACAACAAAGCAGAATCTTATGGCTGAATGCAGGGGACAAGAATACATCTTTCTTCCATGCCTCTACAAGGATAAGGAAAGCAGTCAATAAATTTGTTGTACTAGAAAACAAGCAGGGACAACCTGTATACAAAGAACATGAGATCACAATAGTCATTTCAGATTACTTCAGGGATATTTTTACCACAAAAGGAGGTGATTTTGCGGATACAGTGCAAGAAGCTATCGAACCTAAAGTAACTGATGAGGACAATTTGGGACTAATAGATGTACTGAATGATGAAGAGATTAAAGCAACTATGTTCTCAATCAATCCAGATAAGGCTCTCGAGCCTGATGGGTTCTCTGCCACCTTCTTCCAAGCTAATTGGGGAACTGTTGGAACAGAGATAACAAGAGAGATCAGGGCTTTTTTCATTTCAGGATCCTTCCCCAAAAATATCAACGCAACATACGTTAGACTGATTCCAAAGGTAGACAGCCTTGTGAAGGTAGCAGATTATAGACCTATAGCACTCTGTTCAGTCTTCTATAAAGCAATATCAAAAATTATAACAAGCAGGCTGTAGAAAATCTTACCAAAGCTGATTTCAGAAAACCAATCTGCCTTTGTACCTGGACGAGCTATTTTAGACAATGTTTTGATTACACACGAGATCCTCCACTTATTGAAGACCTCAAACACAAGAAAGCAAAGACTATTAGCCATCAAAACTGACATGAGCAAAGCATATGATAGGCTAGAATGGGAGTTCATTCGAGCTGTTCTACTACAATTTGGGTTCCACAGAAAATGGACAGATTGGGTCATGAAGTGTATTACCTCAGTCTCTTATTCTTTCCTCGTAAATGAGTCTCCACAAGGAAAGGTACTTCCCCAAAGAGGGCTGAGGCAAGAGGACCCATTATCCCCTTATATCTTCATTTTATGTAGTGAGGTGCTCTCCGGACTTTGCAGAAAAGCTTAAGAAAAGGGTCATTTATCGGGACTTAGAGTCTCTCGAAACAGCCCAAGAATCAACCACCTCTTATTTGCGGATGACACTATGTTTTTCTGTCGGGCAAATCCACGTAGCCTATCCTCCCTGAAATGCATTTTGGAGAAGTATGAGATAGCGTCTGGCCAGGCAATCAATGTGGAGAAATCCTCGATCTCGTTCTCACAAAGAATGCCTGCAGACCTGAAAAACAAAATCAAAACTGAGCTCAATATTCACAAGGAGGGAGGCAATGGGAAATACCTAGGACTCCCGAACATTTTGGACGTAAGAAAAGGGACCTATTTGAATCAATCGTGAGCAAAATCCAACAAAAAGCTAAGAGCTGGTCTACAAAGTTTCTATCGAGTGCAGAGAAAATGACCCTTCTTAAGAGTATTTTATCAGCAATGCCACTCTACGGTATGACGTGCTTTAAGCTACCCTTATCACTCTTAAAGAAGATCAAATCAGCTTTAACCCGTTTCTGGTGGGATGGTTCTCAAGAGAAACAGAAGATGGCATGGATTTCATGGACGAAACTGACCAGATCAAAGGCAGATGGGGGACTGGGGTTTTGGGATCTTCAAGCTTTCAACGATGCGCTGTTGACTAAGCTAACGTGGCGTCTTCTGACCCAACCAGAGGCCTTAGCGAGCCGTATCCTGCTTGGAAAATACTGCAAAAATAAAGAGCTAATGGAAGTTAAGCCTAGCACTTCTTCATCTCACGGCTAGAAAGGAATAATTGTAGGGAGGGAACTGCTTAAACAACATATTGGTTGGGCTGTAGGTAATGATAAATCTATTAACCTGTGGAAAGATGCTTGGCTGGACATAGAATGTAAGCAAGCGCCTATGGGTCCTATTCATTAGACGGGTCCTATTCATTAGACAAACCTACAAGAAAAAGTGGAATCTCTGATTAATTCAGACACAAAAGAATGGGACATAGATCAAATCAGAGCTAAGCTACCTCAATATGAGAGCACAATTTTGAGTATAAAGCTGAGTCTACAAGGAGCACCATATGCAAGAATATGGACCAAAACAAAGAGCGGGAACTACTCTACGAAATATGGGTATCTGGCTACAACCTCTAATTTCATAAACCCTTTGATCACGACAACTACGTCTCACACTAACTGGAAAGCAGAGGTTTGGAATGTTCAAGCTCCATCTAAGATCAAATTATTCTTGTGGAAAGCACTATCACAGGCGCTTCCAGTGGGGGAATGTCTAGCTACAAGGCTGCTAAATATAAATCCCCAATGTGCTAGGTGTGGAGAAGTTGAATCGATATCTCATTTAATCCACCATTGTGCAGTTGCACGATTGGTCTGGAGGGAAGCCCAGCTTGTTGGCTTTACACCACCGCTTGAGGAAACATCTTTCAACAGCTCTTGGAAGCTTTTGAGGAACCTCTCTAACCTACCTCTGTTGGGTTATGTGGCGGGATCACTCTCACCATTGATTTGTTGGCATCTATGGAAGGGAAAAAACAATTTTTTATTCAACAAGGTATCACAATCATCATTAGAAATACTGCTGCGAGCAATACAAGATATCAGAGAATGGTCAACAGCTCAAGAAAAGGTCCAAATGCGAAAGAAAACCCCCCCACGGAAACCATCTATTTCAACCCATGAACATACCTGTTTCACTGATGCATCATGGAGACAAGGGGACAGAGCTGCGGGTCTAGCTTGGATTATCAAATCAGCAAGCGGATCAACAATATCAAGCTCAAGACAAGGAGCTAGTAACGTAAAATCGCCTCTCCAGGCTGAAGCTTTGGCGATAAGAGCTGCGGTGAAGGCGGCGGTGGACCTTGGAATCAAATCCATGAAAATCCTGTCTGATTCACAAAGTTTGATAACAACAATCAAATTCCAACTCCCTCTCTCAGATTTACATGGGATCTTAGCAGATCTGAGGGTCCTATCTTTCAATTTCTCTGTGTTAAGTTTCGATTATGTTAGTAGAGCCTTTAATGTTGAAGCTGACTCTTTGGCAAAGAGGTATATCGCTTCAACTACCTCTGTACAAGACTTTTAAGTTTTATTTAATGAATGAGGTTTGGCAAAAAAAAAAGATCAGTGGAATTTGAGGATGATAATCATACTTAATCAACTACCCAATGGCGATGCTCACAATTTTGAGCTGCAGCACTTTCACAATACAGTGAAGCAATGGATCCCGATGTTTAAGGCTGTTAAATTTACCTACAAATCTAGGAAGTTTAATACTTTGCTGATGTATTAGCTAACCAACTCACTACATGTCAATAATTCCAGGAAGGTTTTTATTGTTCACCAGAACTTTTCGTATTGATAATTAAGCGAAAATACAATGGAGGAATATCAAAGTTAGCCTTAGGTAAAATATCCTGAAGGTTGAGCAAAAAAAAAATTATTTCCTTTTAGGAAAGAGGGTCATTCTGAAAAAAAATTTTTATAAAGGGTATCATTCTAAAATTCAATGTAACTTTTAACAAAAAAAATTATATTTTTAACATTCAATCAAAATTATTAATATAAAATTTATCTAATCACTATCTTAATTATTAGGGGTATAAATGACTCGTAATATTATTTTTTAATTTGTGTGAAAAAACTTAAAATAATTTTTTAAAAAATACAGAGGAAGTATAGAAAACAAATCTCAAAGTAAAATTTGAGTATCCCAGACAACATCTCAATAAAAACTAACACAAATCCGAAAATCAAAGATCCACTATTGGTCGGATCAAAGATCTACTATTAGACAACACTAAACCAAATCAAATGTCCAATTTCCTCAAAGATAAAAAGGGAAACTGGATATTTTGGTAGTATAGATATCGAAATTTACATAATAATCGTAAGACAAAACTTAAAATAAAATAACGTAAAAGGATATATGATTAGTATCGAGGGTCTAGTAATGTGATGGCCCCATGTTCACCATAAAACCAACATGCCACCAACAACCAAATAAACAAAACTATTATGATTCTGCCTTCTTTTCAATCTATATACATTTTTTTAGTCTAATTATATTTATATTTATAACATTATCAAACATATCTTTCAAATAACGACATTCTTCAATCTATCAAGTCTCAAATATTTTAGCATTGCAAAGACTGTTTTCAGCCTGCAATGCAATCATTTTGAAACATTAATTCATAAAAATTACATACTTGTTTTTTTTTGATGAAATATGAAAATTATATATCATCAAAAGAGTTTATATACAAGAAGATATAAACAGAGAAAAGAAAACAAACTCAAAAACTCATCCCAAATTCAAATGAACTTCAAACCACCTACGTCTTAGGCCCTCCAATCTATGAGGAAATCGATAATTGAGAGAAGAAATATGATTATGAATAATCCGAATAATGAGTTTGGACAAGCTAGATGAAGGGGTAGAAGATCTCCCATGAATACGAGCATTACACTCACGCCAAAGGTAATAGAGAGCTGTTTGAAAAGCTAATCTTGCAAGCAATCTGTCAAGTAAAGGTAGAGTAGAAGAAGCAAGGAAGCTCACACAGACAGACCAATCCGAGGTGAAAGAAAAAGCCATCAGATCATGACAAAACTGACTCCAAACAGAATAACTGTAAGGGCAAGAGAAAAAGAGATGGTCTCTAGACTCATTTGAAGCACCACAAAGAATACAATCACGCACCAAACCCCAACGATGCATCTGAGACCCTGTAGAAAGTCTGTTCCAAAGACCAAGCCAGGAAATAAAAGAGCAGCGAGGAATGGCTTGAGGGAACCAAATCAAAGCTGCCCACTGCACCTTAGGACGAGAAGGACGCAGTTGTTCCCAGGTCCGAAATGATGAGAAGTAAGGTTTAAAATCCTGGACAGAGTGTTTCCAAAGAAAGGAGTCAGCACCAGCTTCAGAGCTAGGACCAAATTCAAAACATAAAACCGAAACAATGGAAGGATATCTCCGATGACTAGAACTATTAAAGCACCAACCATTAGGAGAAAAAGCATCAGCTACCTTACCCTGCCTAGTAATACCAAAATAGCGAGGGCCAGTTTCACCAACAACATCCAAAAGTTTGCCAAAGGAACTCCAAGGGTCAAACAAGAAAAACGAGTCCTGACCAGAGTGAACATGAACTCTGAAAAAATCAAAAACTTCAGGACGTAATTTCAGCAATTTACGCCACATCCAAGAGCCACGAGATGAAGCTACAACATCCCAAAAAGAGCTATAACGTAATAAGTAGCAATGAACCCAATTAGCCCAAAGTGAAGAACGGGAAGTTAGCAACCTCCAAATAAGATGAAAAGAGAAAATCTTCGAAGTAGTACGAAGAGGCCGAATGCCTAAACCACCTTCATCTTTTGGAAAACAAACATCCTGCCAGCTGATTTTAGCTTTAGAGGAAATAGTAGGAGAACCAGACCAGAGAAAAGCTGAACACAAACCTTTAATAGTCTTCAAGCAACGACTAGGCAGGCGGAAACTAGAGCACCAGAAATTGGTAGTGCTAGAAATTACAGATTTAATTAGCTGAAGCCTACCAGCAAAAGATAGAAGTTTTGTGGCCTAAGAGTTCATACGAGATCTGATCTTGTCAATGAGAGGTTCATAATCACTTGGAGACATTGACTTGGTAAGAAGAGGAAGGCCAAGGTAACAAATGGGAAGAGTATCCATAGTAATTCCAGAATCATGAACAAGCTGGAGAGTATCATTAAAAATCCGACCAGCCAGGAAAATACTCGACTTTGCGAGATTAATACGAAGACCGGACATATCACCAAACTCAGCCAGAACCTTAAGGATGCCACTAAAAGAACGAGAGGACACATCAGAAAAAATCAGAATGTCGTCCCGCAAAGCTCAAATGAGTAAGGCTAATCTCCTTACATAAAGGGTGGAAACCAAAAAGATTTGAAGTGGCAGCAATGTTAAGCATACGAGAAAGCACGTTGTTGACAAAAACATAGATATAGGGGGATAAAGAACAGCCTTGCCTGATACCACGAGAGCTGGGAAAAAAACCTTCCAAATCACCATTAATAGAGACCGAAAAATAAGCAGTAGATATACAAGTGTAGACCCAATTGATGAAGAAATCTGGAATCTGCATCACCCTCAAAACAGCAACAATAAACTGCCAATTAACAGTGTCAAAGGCCTTAGCAATGTCAAATTTTATAGTACATCTAGGAGAAATGGAAGATTTATGATAATCTTTCACTAGCTCCGAGGCCAACAAGACATTTTCAAGCAAAAGACGATTCTTGACAAAAGCAGATTGGTTAAGTTCAATAGCATCAGACAAAATAGCTTTAAGGCGGTTAGCAAGAATCTTAGAAATCACCTTGTAGATTAAATTGCAGCAGGCAATAAGCCTATAATCCCTCAAATGAGCTGCAGCCGAGTGCTTAGGAACAAGAGCTAAAAGAGTAGCATTAACCCCATGCGGAAGAAAGTTGAAAAGGAAGAAAGACTGAATCGCAACTATAAAATCTTTGCCAACAACTGACCAGGCTGATTTGAAGAATTCCACAATATACCCATCAGGGCCAGGCGCCTTATTGAGAGGCATGGAGAAAAGAGCATTCTGAACCTCAAGGGGAGAAATAGGAGAAACCAATAATCTCGAAGAAGAATCAGAGCAGCGAAAATCAATATAGCTATCCAAGCTGGATAGGGAAGAAAGAGGAGCAACAGAGGAATGTATAAAAGAAGCATAGTAATCAACTGCAGCTTTCTTTATATCCGAAATATCAGTGAGAACAGAACCTGAGTCAGTGGTAAGAGACTTTATACAATTGCGGGCAGTGCGGGACTGGGTAACTCGGTGAAAAAAAGAAGTATTCTGATCTCCAGCCTCTAACCATTTGATTCTAGACTTTTGTCTAAAAAATTGCTCTTCAATATATGAGAAGTGATGCCATCGAGCAAGAGCATCAGAAGCAAGCTGAGAGTTGACAGAAGAAGGGAGTTGCAATGCAGTATCTTGAGCTCGACAAAGCTCATCAAAGCAGATTTAGTACGATTGAAAATATCACCGTAATGAGATTTGTTCAAGTCGCGAAGTGCAGGCTTAAGAGACTTGAGCTTCTTGTGAAAAAGGTGGATGGCAGCACGGGAGTGATACAGCGGTTGAGTTTAATCCCAAATCTGAGTAACACAAGGCAAAAACTGTGGGAGAGAGCCCAGGTAGTTAAAATACTTAAAGCGCTTTTTGCGATCAGAAGAAGAAGAAGCAGAAAACTGAACTAAACACCGAGCATGATCTAAAATCCCAACAGAGGAGAAGACAACATGAGATAATGGGAAGGAGTTTCACCTATTTGAATTAACCAGAGCTCGATCCAATTTCTTACCCACATGCCCTTCAACTCTCTTGTTCCACCAAGTGAAAGTGGAGCCTTGAAAAGCTAAATCAGAAAGATCCAACCTTGAAACAAAATTCTGAAAACTGATTATACCCGATTGGTTGAAAGAATAATCCATATAACCAGAATGCTCAGAGGATGCTAAAATCTCATTATATCCCCCAAAAAAGGGAGATTGAGATAAGAGTAAGAAGAATATAGAGCAGAGAGATCATCCCATAAAACATGACGATCAGCTTCGAAGTTGGAAGCATAGATCGCAACCACAATAAAAGTAGCACTTGAAGCGAGAACCTTGACCTCACAAGAAATATATTGGGCACTCTTGGCCAAAATATTAACAGCAACATCTGCAGAAGCACATATCCATATACGCCCAAGGCGGTGGAAGTCATAATTTGTAATGTGATTCCAACCCGGGAAGCAAGAAGAGAGAATAGAACTAGAAGCAGATTCAACTACTCGAGTTTCAAGCAGACACCCAAGAAGAGGTTTACAATCTCGAATCCAATTTTTCAACACCAAGTGTTTACGTGGCTGATTAAAACCACGTACGTTCCAAGCAAAAATGGACATCACTGCTTCTGATGGGAAGCTTTTAAAGAGAGGGGAGCACTAGTCAAGGCACTTTGAGCAGTCACAGACATTGCAGACTTGAGTCTAGCAGAGACTTGTTTTTTCTGGGTGGATTTTTGAAGAGATAAATCCGGACCAGAACCAACAATCTCACCTTCTTCAGGACAGGAGGACAAGACACCAAATCTGGAAGGAGAAAACTGATGGAAAGATATATTAGGAGCTGCATTGTTAACAGAAACATCAATATCACAATTCATTGAATTATCACGACCTGATTTTCTGATGGTGGTCCAGTCATAAGACTGAAAACCAGCATCAGATTCCAGAGAAGTACGCTTGATCAATTGAGTACTAGCAGAAGTTGAGGAAGATTGCACAGGATCCCTAGCAACAATTGACCTTGTTAAATTAGTGACAGGAGCCAAAGGGCTGACACAACCAGAAACAACAGAAGAATTCAGAGGTAATTCAGAAGATAGAGAATTAATGATAGGAGAAGAAGAAGAAGAAGGAACACAACCTGATTTTCTGATGATGGTAGAGTTAGGCAACTCAATACCAACATCAGATTCCAAGGTCAAAAGCGGAGATGAGATATTGGTAGAATCTGAAACAGGATTCACACTAACACTCAACTTAGAGGCTCCTTCCTCAACACCTGAAACAGGAGCAATAGAAGCATAATCTGTACGAGCATGACCCCATATACTACACAGCTCACAACGAGAAGGGAGCCATGGATATGAGATGAGAATGTCGCAAGGTGGAACAGCAGAATCCGCAAGACGAATAAGGTGAGGGAGAGGCTTTTCCAAGTTGATTTCAATCAACACACGGGCATAGTCAAACCGCAAACATTTCTCAGTAGAAGGGTGAATACGAATTGGTTTACCAATATGGCTAGCCAAGAAACTAAGTCCTTTGTAAGAGAAAAGAGGGTTTGGAACATTCTTGAAGTCAACCCAAATAGGAAGAGAGTCCATCGAAGGAGATGTAGAAGCAGAGGAAGGTGACCATTCTTGAACAACCACAGGCTTCTCATTAATATACCAGAACCTGCGACGCAAAACTCTAGCTCGAGTGATATCATCAGTAATTTGAAAGATTACAGCATTCTTCCTAACAAAAGTTGCATCGATTTTAAGGTCCTTCTTCTGGTTTTGCCAGATACGATTAACAGTGGCATGGATTGAACCAATATAAGGGATATCACCAAGGAAAAATCCAACAACACAATTCGACCATAAAGGAGTAGCATCAGATAAGAGATCAGATGGAAGCAAAGTAGAAACAACACCATTATCAACCACTGGATTAATTGCAAAGTCAGTAATAGAAGAGGCAGAAGCAGCTTTAAGCCAAGGAGAAGAAGCTTTAGCAGGAGCAGGATCTAGCAGACCATTATCAGAAGAACCAGAAACTACAGAAGCATGATTTAACGAAGAATTAGGCAAGGGAATACCGGAATCGTGCTTCAAAAAAGATGCAGGAGGCACCAGAGAGAACATCGCAGAAATCACCGAAGATGATTGGGGATTTGCCATTAGACGCGAATCGCGAAGGAGGGACGAACCAAGAGAACAAATTGGGAAAAGAAGCAGACCGCAGTTCGAGAACAGGAAGACGAAGAAAAACCGAGGGAAAAAGCAAAGAAAATCAACCGGAGAAGCACACCGGAGAAGCTCGTCGGAGAAGCTACCGGAGAAAAGCCAGAAAAAAACGGTTATCGCCTTCAGAATCGCAAAACCTGGCGCGTGTCAAAGCGCGTTCTGGTAAGTAAACTTACTTTCGTTTCCGGATTGTTTGTACATTACTTGTTTTTTTTTTTAATAATTCATGAGTTCTCCGATTTTATTGGATGAGCTTGAACTATTTTCATGGGATAATTGAAGCCTATGGATAAACCCTTTTTCCAAGTATTCAAATGGGCTGAAAGCATAAACTCATATCCGTGTAAGGGTGTACGAAAAATTTGTGACATAGTTTTACAATATTAGGAAATATGCGACCTTGTTAAAGGTTCGCACCCTTCCTTACCGTTGGACCACAACACTTCGGACTACATACTATATTTTTTGATATATAAATTTGAATATGGAAGCAACTAAAGTTTTAATTTGAGGTGAAAGCAAAAAAACTAATTACCCTACCCAACAAAACATATATTTTGATCATTTATTTTACATATAAATATACAAAAATGTTGAAGAGCATAGTTCATAACCATATGTATGTATAATACATTCAAACAAAGTTTTGAAACCAATAGTTCGGTAAGGGAAATAAGTACACATATATTCCACACTTCAAATCAAACAAAAATAATAGTAAAATTATTAAAAAAGTAAAAGAGCTCACAAATAGAGAACGAAAAAACAAAATAAACTCAAATTCAACGCCTGCACCTCGAGATATTGCTGCAACCACGACGATAAGGGTTAGCTTGACCACCACGTTGACAATTATAGTAAGATGCGCCGCGTCTCGAACAAGGAACATTGTTTCTTCTCATTGCACCGTAGCTAACGTACTTCTTCGACGCTAAAATACGCCTGTTGATCTCAGAATCCAACTCGTACTCTTCTTCTTCAGCTATACATTCTGCGATTGTTCCTTTACAGTTAGAGAAGATTCCGGTTCGGACAATGGTCTTAGACGCGTCTCCATAACCAGCTGCTTCAACGGTCGAGATTACGACAATGAGTATCGTAACGACGGCGTAGATCATACGAGAGTTCAACATTGTTAAAACCTTCTGATCTAATCAGAGGCTTTTGGGTTCTTTTGTGTTCTTTGAGTTTTACAGCTGAAGACAACAAGGCTTAGCTTTGGTCTTATAAATCAAGGAAATAATTTTAAATGACATATTTTATTTGGTTATATTATCGGAATACTTTCGGTTTTTTTTTCAACCTTACTTATTCTTTTTAATATTAATGAAATCGACAAAGATCTGATCTATAATCAAATTGTTTCTATTATCGAACTTATCACTTGGTGTTAATTAGATCAGAGACAAGTCAACTGAATCACCTGGTTCTTAGCAAAAACCTTCGGTTTTATTTCAATATATATACGCTTTTAATAATACAAAAATAGTTTATTTGTTTATACTTTTTACAAACACTTCTCCTATCTCCGACTGACAAATCACAAATGGTATAAATGGAAGCTGAGAGAGAACGAGACGTGCGACTCACTCCTCATAAACACGGCCACGTACGGAGCTACACGATGATCCCTTGTGTTGACAAAATGCATTAGAAAAAAAAGCATAGTAAATGATTTTTAGTGTGTAGATACTAAACATAAATTTATCAATTCTATAATTAAATTAAGGTTCATGTGGCTTTTAGTCTAGTGACAGGTGGTAATATACTTGCATATCCAAAGATCGAGTCTCATT
The DNA here is from genome assembly GCA_900406435.1 of Lepidium aucheri. Taxonomy (NCBI): domain Eukaryota; kingdom Viridiplantae; phylum Streptophyta; class Magnoliopsida; order Brassicales; family Brassicaceae; genus Lepidium; species Lepidium aucheri. The sequence continues at coordinate 4,241 of OVBA01004222.1, read as the reverse complement.
ATTTACATGAATTTGGCTAATAAACCGGTCAGTACTAATCCGTTGAAAAATAAAAAACTAAATTAACGTCTCCACCTATGTAATTATATGACAAAAATGTATGTTTGAGAGATTAACGTCAATGATAAATTAACGTCGTTAAAAAGGAGAATTAAGCGGCGCATGACATGTGATACGAGCTTCAAAACAAAAACAGGATTCAAAATCACAGATCACTTGGGATTTAGAACGGCGTTTACGCGTTAGCTATGTGTCCAAATGACAAGTGTCTACCACTTAGATTATTGTATACTTTATTGTATTTTTTGATATATGATCATCTAATTAATGTTCCTAAAGGAAAATTCTTTTTGAAATATAGTATTTATTTCGATGAAGAAACAGTTATGATTGAGACGTGATTAAAAAGATAAAGTTAATTTTTGTCACGTTTTATCATTTCATATAGTGAATTTTATGAGTCATTATAGTATCACTACAAGAAAGAGTAACAGATACTAACGCCAAATTCCGTCAAAAACGGTCACAATGTTTGGTTTCCTGACCGTCTTTGACGGGTTAGTGATGGTCAGTTTGAGATGGTCAGAAAAGCAAATCCCGTCAAAATCGGTCATAATTTGTGAACGTTTTTGTTGTCATTAGAACCGGTCTAAAACCTGCGGTCATTAACAGTCAATACTTACTACTAGTCAGAAGTGGTCAGCATATGTTTTCCGTAAAAAGCGGTCACCATGGGATTCCCGTCAGTAGTCGTCAGGATATATTGTTCGGTCAAAAACGGTCATAATTTGATTGAAAATATAAATTTATTTTATTAATACTAAAATATATTAAATATATATCAAAATTAATTTCACAAAAACTAATAAAATTATTTTAAATAATTTAATTTATATATACATAATATATTTTAAACAAAAATCTAATTACATAATAATTTATCATAAATACAAAAGCTAAACATCGGAACTAAAGCTAAACATCGGAACGTCGTTGCGAAAACGGGTTCGCTATAGATGATAAGTTATGAAACATGTCGTAGAATTTGTTTATTTCATTCTACATATCTAGCATGTCATTCTCCATTTTCTGTTGCTTAGATCGTAATTCAACTAATTCTTCCCGTCCAGTCGAAGTTAAATTGTTGCTTCTCGGTTTAACCCGCACTCCGTCAGCTGTAACAAGATTCCCAAGGCCGTACGGACGCCCTTTCGTATGAGGTGTTGTCTGCCAAAAATAAATGTGTAGTTTGTAAAACCGATTATTAGTTTGAAACAACACATGAGAAAAACCTTAAAATAATGATCCATAATCAAAATCCTACACAAGATAATCAAATTAAATGTTCTCTATTCCTTTCTATATATCGTAACTCTAACGCTTCATCAAACTATCAAATAATCACAATATATATTCACTTAAAACCAAAGCAAACCAATGAGATTCCCAATCAAATTCATAAACAAACAAAAATCAAACTCAATCAAATTCATAATCAAACATAAAGTAAAGCAACACTGACAACTTGGAAATCAAAATCATAATAAAACAAAGTCAAACTCATAATCAGTTTATAAAATAGTTAAACAGATTTGAAAATTTTGTATTATACCTCAATGACAAGTTGGTCAATCTCCTCCCGAGTGAGTTGAGCAATTCCACAGGGCTATCTTGAGTTTGTTGGCTCAGCAATTCGTCCCTCTTCCTCTTGAATAACTCAAGTACAGCACGCGCCTTTTTATCCTCTATTTTTCCTGTCTTTTTGCTCGTGTGGGCAGCTTCGAATACGGACATGAAATCAGGTTCCTCGCCAGTTTTAGCAGTCTATTAAACATCAAAATGAATTACTGTAATTATGATAAATGTAAATATAAAATCGTAAAAGATGCACTAAACCTATTAGCAAACATAACTAAATGCAGTATCTTTCTAGAGACAACTATAATTCACAAATTATATTTAACCACTACTATGTAATTTGATGGACAATCAAATTAGAACAAAAAAAGCTCAAACATATGCACTTACCATATTACTGTATAATTTATCATATGACTGAGAGCCGGTGTTATGTGTTGCAACACCCCGCCCATCCCGATCACTTAACCTATTTTGTGAGTTTCTTTTTGACACAATTTTAGTCTGCTCTAGTTTCCAATACACACAAAATTCCTTGAATCGATCTAGGTTACACTTGTCAGGAACTCCTTTGTTGTTGGCCCAATATGTCTTCCATTATAGATGGTGTTCTTGTAATAGTACCGACAACGAGCATCGAAACATTGTCTAACCCACAAAGTCCTCTCAACAGCCCAATTAAAATTTTGCTTAAATAAATAGAAAAGTGTAATTAATAAAACATAGATTTATAACTGAAAACTATAAAATAAGGTAAAAGTATCTGAACAATACCGTGAATTGCTTGAACCATAGCTCCTATCGCTCCGATGGCATATCATTTCATTGTATGTTGGATACGCGAAGTGAAGATGATATTGAATCATCACTTTAATAGAATGTCTAATTCTACTATCAAATTCCGACCTAAAATTTAAAACTATTAAGTTAGTACATAATTTTTAAAATTATTATAAATATTATTTTATGTGTTTATTAATTATACCATGCAGGTTTGTCATCAAGAACCGGAAGGTGACCTTGTCTTGGCAGACTAAGTAGTTGCTCTATTGTTAGATTTGAAACTCTGTTTGATGATTGTGAATCTGAAGCAGCTCGAGGGCTAGAATTCTGACTCGGAGATTGTGTCTCGGAATCACCACTCGGTGGAAGATGTCTTTGACTTTGGAAATCAGAGTAACTAGGCCTGCAATGTAACAAAATAAAATCCATTATAATGTAAGCAATGTAAGCAATATAAATTTCAGTAATTGAAACTCTACACAAGAATTTAAGTTTTTGGTGATTAAAATACACACTTTACAGACGTGAATCCAGTTTTGATGAGGATTTTGCAAGTGCTAAACATATGGAAAACAAGAATTGGCAACAAAAACCACACATCAAACAAAACTAAACCCAAACACAAAATTGAGAGTCGAGAAGATGAACTCCTAAAGCCAAACACAAAAGCTTCAGAAACTTTTTTTTCTATAAAAAATGAAATCCTCGACAATGAAAGATAAGAATCGATGTCTTGAAAACAAATATAAAATCTAACCCAACCAAACCATTGATTTTCAGCACAATATCAAGTGACCCATGAAACAAAACATGTGCATCTCCATGAAAATTACGCAACGACAGCAACCCTTGTGATGAAATGATTCAACAAGTTTCGACCTAATTTTGAGAAAATCCTAATTATTCAAGCCTAATCAACATTTTTGAATCTTAAATCAGAGATCTATGAGTTTAAATCTTTAATCCAAGACATAACTCTATGTATGGAATCAATAAAATCAAAGAGCTTACATCATTTTGATGACGAGGAATAGAGGGTGAGTTCTCCAACTGTTTGAGCGCTTAAATCTCTTGGAAGAAAGTGTTTGGCTGGATTTATGATGAAAATCGAGAAGATTCGTCGGAGAAGACGAAGTGAAGAAATGGGGTTGATTTTTTTTATGCAAACCTAAATGGAGTTGATTTAGAGCGAGTTTATTTGACTCAATCCTATTTGCTTGTTACAATCGGTCAAAAATGGTCAGAATTCTGACCGTTTCTGACCAGAGTTTTTTTTTTAAAAATAAAAAAATTCACACAAGATATAAATAATACAAATTGTTAAATATTATACAAATTAACAGTTTTATTAATTATAATTTTGAATAACACATAATCTGCAAGATTATCAATCAGAATCAAGCTCATCAAATTCGTTATTAGAACTCGAGCCTAATTCAACACCAAGTTTGCCAATTTCTTCTTCAGAGTCATCATGCACTGTGGCATCTGCTTGTTGGGTCAAATCAACAAAGATATCAAAACCAAGTGAAACCTTAAGCGGTCCAATAGAACCAGGCATAGCTTGTTGCATAGGATCACGGTCATAATCTTTGTCCAACCTTCCGCATGGGGTTATAGATGTAGCTGTTACCCACACATTTGTTCTGTTTGAAACTTGTGGATAGGGAAGGTAGCAAACTTGGTCTGCCTGTGACACAAGTATGAAGGGATCGTATTTACGTAGTTTTTGTACACAATTAATAGATGTCACACCAAACTGATTGACGAACACACTTGATCCTAATGTGAGGTCGTACCAGTCACAGTAGAAAACAATG
>OVBA01004221.1:0-24344 GCA_900406435.1 Lepidium aucheri | reverse complement strand
AAATATTGTCTTTGATACTTTAAATCGACGAATTTGAACTCATTCTTGAACAAAAAGAGCAAATCAAACTCATAGATTCTTCATAATGAAGATAAGAAGTGAAGCGAACTTCCAATTCTAATTTGGCTTTCGATTTTAGAGTCAATTTTGATTCCATTTTCGCGAGTTGAATTGGCCTAGTCAACGCAAAGTTGATGATTTTTTTAAAAGTCAACAAAAAAATTTGAAAGTTTAATCAACGACATCCAAAATTCAATGTTTAATCAGCAATTTTCTCAACAATGACATTTTTCCCATTATTTAATACACTAATCAGTTCTACTATACTCTTTGCTCAGTTATACAAGTAAAGCATTAAAGATAAATTCTGTAAGACTTTAAAAAACGCAACAAACAGGATCTTTGACTAATAGAAAATAAATGAATGAAATGAAAGAGAAGTGTGTAAATATTTATGAGGAAGAAGAAGGAGAAGTCTAAATGCAGCAGTCAACTCGTGACTACTGTGACTAGTTTCATCTTCGTCTTCGTCATCTTCACGGCACATACTCATAAAGCGTACTTTCTCTCTCTTTCACGTTTACTCTCTTTTCACTCTCCTTAACTCTTAGGCCTCTCTTTCTCTCTAGTCATCGAGATTGAACGGTTCAAGCGACTCCGAATCGTTCAGGTTTGTATCTTCTGATCACTGCCGCCGGTAACGTTGATTTCTAGCTTAACTTGATCTTCCAGCTTCTCTCACAATTTTGATTGTAGAATGAATTTGTTTACTACAGATTGAATTTCTCCATAGCTTTTATCTCAGCTCTTCATCTAACTCATAGGTTAGATAATCACAATCCTCTAATTCTGGGTTTTTAAGTACATAACCTGACAATGATTACTATCACGAGTTTTAAATATTCTATTCCCAATTTTATGAAGCGGTGTACGTATTTATTAATATTAAAAATTGAAGTTTCTAGTACGAAAAAAAGGTCACAGACTCTTCTTTTGTTTTTTGTTTGCATCTACCTACTTCACAATTCACATAATCCACACACATATATAGATAGATAGAATTCTAAAGATTACTGAGAAGTTGCTCTGTTTTGATTTTTTCAGATCTGTTTTTGAGGACTGAAATATCACAAACTCAGAAAAGCTTGGTTTTCTTTTCCATCTGGTGGTGTCAATGTCATCAATGAGTTTCATTGGTCTGTGAGCCATTTCATTACATTCCTAATTTAGCTTTCTTTGCACACTGTTTACTATGGCGGAGAGGAAACTGAATTTTGACGCACCTCTGCTTTCGATAAGGCGGATGCAGAAGACAACAGGAGTCTCTGTGCGTAGAAACAAGTCACTTAACTTCACTGATGATGGCTCTAAGAGAAGTGAATGTCCTGTTTCAGTTCTTGTTCCGGAGATGATGGGTTTAGATCAGGTTACTGAACCTGCCTCTGTTCCTTTCACTTGGGAGCAAGCTCCTGGGAGATTAAAGGGTAACGATTTTAGACCACAAGTCTATGACTTGACGCGAAAAGAAGAAGAAGTCTTCACGCCATGCCTTCCACCGGGGAAAGCCATTGGTGGAAACATGACAAGATTGCAGAGTTTAAAGGGCAAACAAGTTGAAGAATCTGAGGATGACGAAGATGATGTGTTCTCTGATGCCCGTGATACACTCTCTGTAAAGGACTCGTTTCCGTTTAACCACAGCGTAAGTGGTGTGAGTGGATATGGTGCTGTTGAGAAGAAGAAGAAACCACTAAGTCTTTCTGGGGATCCTCAATCTCGGGATTTCATGTTGAATCGGTTTTTACCAGCTGCTAAAGCTATGACTGTGGAGCAGCCTCATTATGCTTCAAATCGAAAACCATCAACATTTATGTCGGAACCAACGATACAGATAAGAGAATTAGTACCGGAGGAGAAGCGACAAACTTCTAATAGGTATGATGAGGCTATAGTTCCACCTTTTCATAACCACCAAGACATAGATGATGAAGAAAGCGAGGTGGATAATGAAGATGATAACGCTTCTGAGTATGCCTATCTTTCAAAGAGAGGTTGTGGGATGTTGCCACAATTGTGCTTTAAAGAGTCTATAGGGATGCTGACTACAGTACCTGGTTTTAAACCCAAACACAACTCTCCAATAACATTTCCAAGCCATGATCCAGTGAAGTCAAGCAAGGTTGCTCAACTCAAATCTCGATTCCAATCTGTTAAAAAGGTTCCACCTCTAGACGCCTATTAGTTTCTTTTCATGATTTATTGCTTTGGAACTCGTTTTGATTATTAGTCTCTTATAGATATGGTTAAACACTTGCTGACTCTTAGCTCTTGGTACATTTTTCAGCTGGCTCTTGATTCAGTTTCTAAGCACAAGTTGGGTGGTAAAATTCAATCGCCCATTCATCCAAGTGTTTTGAAGAAGTTCAACTCTGAATCAAACCTGATTTCAGCTGCAAATAGGTCTTCATCTCCTTACAGAAGCTCTCGCTGTATGTCACCATTTCGCAGTACAGGTAACAATCCTGCGGGCTTCCCTGAAACTCGTAAGGAAACCGAGAACCTGAGAGCTAATAGATTGAGCAAGCATACGAGAAACATAAGCAGGTCTCAGGAATTACTCTATTCAATAAGTTATGTTTCGACCAGCTCTGTCTTGGAGAAGACAGTATATGTTGACACTGCGAATTTTCCCAGGACGAATGATCAACATAACTCAAATGGCATAATCTTCCCAGACGAAGCAGACACGGCAGGAACGAAAACAGATGAAAATCTTGACCTTGAAGCTTTCGAAACTAACAGTGTTCAAAGTGGGAAAATGGTGAAGGGAGATGAGTCAGGCAAGATCAATAGTGTTACAAAGTCGGCTCTTCTTGCACCACCATCGCCCAAAAAGCCTTCTGAATCTTGGCTTTTGCATAATCTGCCTTCAGTAACATCTCAGATCCCTTCACTTAGATATCCATTGAATCCCCAGAAGCACGATCATCGAGACCAATCCAGGAACGTTACCAAGTGGGAAACTATTGTTAAGACTTCCTACATGCACAGAGATCACATCCGGTATTCAGAAGTAAGCTTTCTCTTTTTCACATATAGAATGCGCAATCAAGAATTAACTTTTCATCTTTGGTGTTTACTTACTTCATTCTATTGCAGGAACTGGTTGCTCATACATCTCATCAATCCAAGACTTGAGAGCTTTAAGCTACTCGAGATCTTACCTCCCCATGATCATCAGGTCTATACCATACATTTCAGCTTAATTGGCAATTGAATGATATAGTCATTTCATTTACTGGTGTAAAGAGAATATGTATTAGTTTTCTGAACCTTATTTACATTTGCAGCTTCAATATTTTTGAGTTTACCTAATAAACGAGCTCAAGTTTTTGGTAAATACTGTTTCAGATTAAAGGTGTCTCATGCTACACCGAATTTATGTTCACATTCTGAGTTTTTCTTTCATATATAGGATGAATGAACAAAACAGTCAAATAAGGGAAGGCTCTTCACTCCTCTTTTGCTTTTTTCTTTTCTCATCTTCCTATCACTCACATTAAGATAGTAGTAACATATATACAGAATACACACACACACACACACTAGAATCTTATGGAGATCTTTTAGATTATGAGATTGACATCAATCTTGAAAATCTCCATAATATACCAGTGATACACCATCATCGCAGAAACCCCTACATGAACATAGAACAAGAATAAATAATCAATAGTGACAAATGAATGTAATGCATTGTTGTTTTTTGTGTTCTTGTTCTCAGCCTTCCTCATTTTACTATTCAGTATCAGATGGCAAATATAATGCTTCTTGTACAACAACTTCTTCGTGGATTAGTTTCTCTAGCTCAGGTCTGAGTTCCTTGTTGCAAAACTCTTCATACTCTTCTCTGTTTCCTCCTTTTTTCTTTATTTCCACCACCACAAGAGATGAAGTCAGCTCAAATATCTCAGCCGCAATAGTCAATGGTCCTTTAGCTCCTTCTCTACATCCTTCTAATCTCAAGCTCCATTCTTTCTTCCTCACCGTAAAGCTCACAACCTTTGCAATCTCTTCCAGTTTCGATATGATCTTCGAAACAGGAGCGCTAGACACAAACCTCGTTCGTTCTCCCCCTTCCTCAAACAAACCAGATAGATCAAAGCCAGAAGAGAAAGATATAATGTCAAACGCGTTTAGACTAGCAGGTCTCGGCAATGGTCCGATCCCCATCCGTTGCATATCAAACTCTGCATCACTCTCTGAAACTGTCGAAGACCTGCCAGAAAACGATGCTTCTTCCTCCTCATCTTCATCTTCCCTACACAATTTATCATCTTCGATGTAGAATTTGACATCTTTGAATCCTTTCTTAAACCATCTGTTCTTCATCATCTCGGGTATAGTAATCCGAGTTTCCGGATTCGTATCAAGAAGCCGAGTCAATAGCCGAACAAGATCCGATGAAAACCAACGAGGACACCGGAATTCTCCTTTGTAAATCTTTTTGTACATAGCCATTATATTCTTGTCATAGAACGGAATGTAACCAGCCATCAACACGAATAAGATCACTCCACAAGACCAAATATCGGCTTTCGCTGCATCATACCCTTTCCGAGTCAAAACTTCCGGTGCAAGATAGGCAGGAGTCCCACAGAACGTGTGGCAGAGACCATCCTGCCGAAGCTGCTCTGCCACCGCACTGAGGCCAAAGTCAGAGACTTTAAGGTTCCCTTTATCGTCTAAAAGCATATTCTCCGGCTTAAGATCACGGTGGTAAACGCCGCGTCCATGGCAGAACGAGACAGAGGAGATCAGTTGCTGGAAATATTTCCTGGCGGTTTCTTCCGGAAGACGACCTTTAGCCACCGTGTTGAATAGCTCGCCGCCTTTGACGTACTCCATCACAAAGTAAATCTTAGTTTTCGTCGCCATAACTTCGAATAGATGCACAATGTAAGGGTGACGAACACGGCGAAGGATCGAGATTTCCCGTTTAATGTGAGCAACTAAACCACTCTTCATGATCTTCTCCTTGTCGATGACTTTAATGGCGACATTTTCTCCGGATTTGATGTTTTGTGCGAAGTAGACCTTAGCAAAGCTTCCATGGCCAAGAAGCCTCCCTAGCTCGTATTTCCCCATGAGAATGTTGTTTCGGGGACTCCTAGGGCTTCTCGGACTCTGTGGGCTGATGTTTCCATCTTTGTCTGTGTCCTTTAGACCTATCCTGCCTAGAAGATCCACCACGTATTGCAGAGCATACGGTTTTGGCTGTGGTGGTGGTGGCGGCTCTGGGATGACGGTGGTAACCACCGGTGGTGGTTGAGCCAAGGCTTGAGCCATCCGTGAGTAAAAGAAGTAATGATTAGTTTGGGTTTTGTATTTAAGATTTTCGGGTTGTTTGTTTGTTATCTCTTGTTTGGTGGTTCTGGCCAAACGTGACAGCAACCAAAAATCCAAAAGAAACAGAACAAAAATAAAATAGTGTTTGGTTGTTTTGGCCGGTTGATGATGTTTGGCCTACCTAATTTTGTCTTGTTTTATAACTGTTTTGGTTTGAATTGTTGTTTCGTGCTTGCTAATTTAAAAGTTATCTAATAGTCTTTTTTGAGAAGTTCAAATCATTTAATCTCGAATTTTAAATTATATATACATAGATCATATACTGTGTAAGACATTTCTTGTTTCTCTCTACGCAGCATTAAACCAGCAGAACAAGAGTACATATAGATCGTTGACAATCATGGTACGACACGGTCACACTTCACCTAAATTTATAATTGTATTTCTTTCGTCATTTATTTTCTCGGCTTATTTTATGAAATATGCTTCTATGGTTTAACACATTTTGTTAAAACTATATGAATTATAAATGTATGAATGTAATTTGTTGGAACCACGTGTTTCTGAGTTGGTGCTTACGCGAGTTCGTGGACGTCACATCGCCGACCGAATCCAAGGTTTTCCTACACAAGATTTTTATAACATCATATCAAAAAAAAAGAAAACAGTTTCTTATTGTAGAACCCCCTTAACCTATCTCAAGAATCTCTTAGCTCAGCTCACAATTTTGGTTTAATCTTGAATTCCGATAATATACATCTTACCTTGTCCATAGCTGTTCTATTCATTCTTTCTGAATTGTTATTTTGCTGTGGAGTATATGGATAAGTTTTGTGTCTTTTTATGCCTGATTCTTTACATAACTAGTCGTACTTAGCATTACAATATTCCAGACTATTATCGTTTTTAAGACATTTTATCTTTCTTTCTGTTTGGTTCTCCACCAAATTTGTCCATTCAACAAACTTGTCGAAAGTTCCATCTTTTGATTTCAGAAAATAGATCCATGTCTTTTTTAAGTAATCATCTATAAATGTCATGAAATATTTTGAACCTGCAATGCTTGGAGTTACATTTGGAGACTCCCATAGATCAGAATGTATGTAGTCCAAAACTCCTTTCATTGTACTGCCAGACCTTTTAAAAGTCTGTTTGTGAGACTTTCCGAGAGTACAAGGTTCATAGAAACTGATTTTCTTCATCTCACCCATTTTCATGTAACCTTTTCTAACCAAAGTTTCCATTGATTTCTGATTCATATGAGCTAGTCTTCAATGTCATTTCTTAGTAACATTTGTAGTCTCCTTTACAACATTAGCTTGTGGTTACTGAACCTTGTAGATAGTATAAGCCATTTTGATAAGCTCCTGTCAGAAATTTCTTATCGCCTATATAGAAAATCATCTTGAAATCTTTACCTATATAGTGACAACCTGCTTGCTCTAATTAACCATATGGAATAAAATTTCTTCCCATCTGAGGCATATATCTTACATCTTTCTGCACTAATAGAGAACCATCTTCATTATTGATTGTTATACTGCCAATCCCTTTAACCAAACAGTAGGTATTATTTCCCATAAGGACCTTGTTTCCTTCCAATTCCTTAAAATCTAATAGCACTTCCTTGTTTGGTGTTATGTAAAAAGTACAACCTGAATCAATTACCCATTCCTCTGTGATTGCAATTAAGCTGGCTACATAAGTTTTCGTTTATGGCAAAACGACTGTAATATTAGCAGAATCTTGCACTTTTCCTTTGCCTTTTTCACAATTCTGTTTTCTTTCTGGGCAATTCATTTTCTAGTGACTTTCTGAACCACAAGCCCATCATCCCTTTGAGTTTCCTTTAGGTCTGCTCTTTGATCTGCTTTGATTCTTTGACTTGCTTCTTCCATGCTTGCCTTTATTTTTTTCTGATCTATTCTCAGATCTGCCCTTTGTTTTTGCAATAAGTCGTTCAATAGCATTTTTCTTTTTGTTCAACAGTCCCTTTAGCCTCAGATTAACCTCCATACCATAGGCACCTGTTATTACATCATCCACTGATAATGTGTCTTTTGCATTCCAAACTGTAATGTATGAACTAATGGATCATATATTGACGGTAAACTGTTAAGCAAACCAATCGCCTGATTTTCATCATGAAATGTAACCTTTAGGCTTGCAATTTCTCCTACTAGGTTTAAGTAGTCATCGAGATTTTCTTCAATGGACTTATCTCCATTATATACAAGGTGAACTGTCTTTTCAAGTAAACCCTGTTAGCTTTAGTCTTTGTCTGGTAATCTCTTTCAAGAGCTTTCCACTATTTGAAGGTTGTTGGTTCATCCATTATTTTTCTTAAGATTGAGTTTTAGAGGCACTGACCCAACAGACTTCTTGCTCTCTTATCCTTCATTGACCAAGTCGGATCCTTCTCAATCTTATTACCAGCTTTTATCTCATTCCCAGTTTCTTTGGTCGTGACTGATGTCTCCTCAACACTCTGCTCTTCCTCATCATCACTTTCTAGAACTGATAATATCCCAAGAATCTCGAATTAACCAAGCATTCGATACTTCCACAAACAAAAATTTCCTTTTTCCATCAAATTTCTCCACCTCAAACTTTCCATGTGTTGGTTCCATAGCTTGTTAGATCTCGATAAGTGATTTGTTACCTCTAGAATAACATATTCAAGAATGAGTAGATATATGTAAAACTATGATGCTTGAACCAGATTCAATCCTTTACTTGGATTTAATAACACTGTTAAAGAGAAAAGACTTATGAGATATAAACTTTGAAACGATGAAATAACAAATTGATAGAAAATTCAACTCCCTGGAGATGAATTTGCTGATCAATTTCCTTGATCTTTGATTTGTAGATAATCCTTCAGGTGACTAGTCTCAAGCACGAGTCTCTTTTTCTTTGCTTCTTTCTCCGAGTAGGTTCATCTTCTTCTTATTATCATCAATTTCTTGTATCTCTATTCTAGCAATCGATGAGCTCCCTAACCATGAGCTCTCATACCACTTGTAGAAACCCCTTGAACGATCCCAAGAATCTCTTAACTCAGCTCAGGATTTTGGTTGAAAGAAGATGAAAGAAAATAGAAGATGAATAGCACGATAACAGAGAAGTAAGAGATTGACACGAAAAATTTATAGAGTTCCCCAGATTAAGTACATCTCTTCTTCGGTGTTCTTCACCGGAATCCACTAGCTTTTCTTTTCCTTCGATTCAGTACAACAATGGCAGATTACATATTCTGTTAGCTTTTGCTTAAAGATAAAAAGACCCGGTCAACTTATATATTGTTTACCGGATTTACAACAACCCACCAGAAGCTTATGGGCTTTATGTAACGAGCCCACCAATTACTTAATGGTTTCTTCCAATCATTGATGGACCGGGTTAATGACTGAAGCCCAATAGCAATTATGGACTTGGTCCATGAATTTGTGAAACACTTCTTCACACTTATAGTATGGAAAGCTTAGTTAAATATTCATAATCCGTAGCTGTAATACAACACATTTAAACGATTTAAAGAGTTTAGACTATATGTAAAATGAACATCATCATTATAAAAGTAACGAATTATATATAAAAACAAGATATATATTCTCTTCGTTTAGTTTGAGTTGATGTTTTAGAAAAAAAATTTTATTTCATTTTAGTTGATGTTTTCAATTTTCTATGCAAAATTTGATGTATTTTTAGTGTTTTTGACTTTTGAATTCTCCATATTGATTTGTGATTGATTAGAATATTTTGTGATAAAAAAATTAATATTTTCTTAATTTGTATGAAAAATCTAAAACATCAAGTATTAAAAAAATAATATAAGTTCAAATAAAGACACTATTTTATGTCTAAGAATCGAAGACAAATTGGTCGGAATTTGTATGAGCTTTTCTGGTTTTATTAAAGTAGATAACTAAATTTTTACATAATGTCGTCAGATAGATAGTTGCATTTCATAATAATTTTACTTTGATAATTGCAATTCATAATAGATCTTGACATGTAGAATTTTTTAATTCCATAATTTTTTTTCCACATTTATCATTTAGCTCGGTGGGCTGATGTGGAATAGATCTCGATATAGGAAAGGAAATGACATAATTGTAAAACTATGATACCTAAATCTCTTGTATATATGTTGTACACCGTTAATCTAATAGAATTATTCAGCTCATTCCCTTTCATGGTATCAGAGCATTCGAATCCCAAAACCTAAGTCTAGCCGCTATTCTTTTTCTTTTCAGAACAATGGCCAACACATCACCATCTCTCCCTAATGACGTTATTCCTGTTTCTACAACATCTACTCTCATGAACGTTAACATGACCAATGTTACGAAATTGACTGCCTCTAACTTCCTCATGTGGAGTAGGCAAGTCTATGCATTGCTCGATGGCTATGCTTTGGCTGGTCATCTCACTGGCTCCTCATCGCCTCCACCTGCAACTTTACCCGCCGCTGATGGTGCTGCACCAAACACTTAATCCTGAATACACACTCTGGAAAAGGCAGGATCAATTGATCTATAGTGCCTTACTCGGAGCTATTTTGAATCCGCTCCAACCTTTACTTGCTACCACAGAGACCTCGGCTCACATCTGGAAAATTCTATCTTCAACCTACGCATTGCCATCGCGTGGACATCTCAAACAGTTGAGACAACAAATCAAGCAATAGACAAAGGGAAATCGGTCCATTCATGATTATATACAAGGCTTCCGCACAAAAATTGATCAACTAGCGCTACTGGGAAAACCTCTAGATCTAGAAGATCAAATTGAATTCATCCTTGAAGGATTGCCTGCTGAGTACAAATCTGTTATTGATCAAGTTGAAGGACGAGATCATCCACCAACAATCACTGAACTTCACGAGAAACTAATTAATCATGAGTTAAAACTACAAGCTGCAGAACCTCTGACATCGAGTTTTCCAATTACGGCAAACACTGCTTCATACAAAAACGCTTCATCCTCGAAAAACAATTCTTGTCCATACTACAAGAACGAGTATTCCAATGCCTCCTCTCAGCCACAACAATAGAATCCAAATCCGACTCGGACAGACCAGAGATCACGTGGTGGATATCAAGGAAAGTGCCAAATTTGTGGTATTTTTGGCCATAGTGCTCGTAGATGCAATCAGCTTCATCAACTGACTGGCTCCACCTATGCTCAGCCAGCACTGGTTACACAATTCCAGCCTACATCATGGCAGCCAAAGAATAATCTCGCCACAGCTCCAACCTTCCAACCAAACCAGTGGGTTCTCGATAGTGGAGCAACCCATCATCTCACATCAGATTTGCAAAACCTTTCTCTTCACCAACCTTACAATGGTGGAAAAGAAGTCACCATAGCTGATGGCTCTAGCATGCCAATAAAACAGACAGGTTCTTCTACTCTTTCTACTCTTACTCATCCATTAAAACTAGCTGATATTCTCTATGTACTTGATGTTCATAAAAATTTGATATCGGTGTATCATCTGTGCAATGCTAATGGAGTCTCGGTTTGTTTCTTTCCCAATTCATTTCAGGTTAAGGACCTCAGCATGGGCAACCTGTTGCTCCACGGCAAGGTTGAAGATGAGTTGTATGTGTGGTCAAAGCTTACCAATAACCCGCAACTCTTCTATGCCATACCCTCTCCCAAGACCACTTTACAATCTTGGCACTCCCGCTTAGGCCATCCTTCATTAACTATTTTAAACACTCTTTTTGCTCAGTTTTTTTACCTGTTGCTCATTCATCCAACAAACAGTTTACTTGTATTGACTGTTTCATTAATAAAACCCATAAACAACCTTTTTCCAACAACACACTTCAGTCTTCTCATCCTCTTGAACTTATTTACACCGATGTCTGGACTTCACCCACACTCTCAAATGCTAACGACAAGTACTACCTCATTTTGGTAGACCACTACACAAGATACATGGTTTTATCCACTTAAAGCTAAATCAAAAGTGAAAGTGACATTTATCGCTTACAAAGGTCTGGTCGAAAATCGATTTGCAACGAAATCGGAACACTTTATTCGGAAAATGGTAGGGAGTTCATTGCGTTACACAGTTTTCTCACAACACACGGAATCTCTCACCTCACAACACCTCCTCACACTCCTGAACATAACGGAATTACTGAATGCAAGCACATACATATAGTCGAAACTGGTTTGACATTGCTTACTCAATCCCATGTTCCCACAACGTATTGGCCTTATGCATTTCAAGTAGCAGTGTATTTGATCAATCGGTTACCCACACCCGTCATTGCTAATCAATCTCCTTATCAGAAGCTATTTAATCAACAGCCAAGTTACCTCAAGCTCTATGTGTTTGGTTCTCTATGTTTCCCATGGCTACGCCCATACACATCGAATAAACTTGAAGAACGGTCTTTGCCTTGTGTTTTCCTTAGATATTCATAGAACCAGAGTGCCTACTTATGCTTGGATCGCAAAACAGGAAGAATATATACGTCAAGACATGTCCAATTTGTCGAATCCTGCTTCCCTTTCGCCATTGTCAACTCCGAACCTCCAAACTCAACAGAAAACGCAGAATCAAATCCCTCTGCTTCGCCACACACAATAGTCCCGCTTCTTCCACCCATACAACTCGCTTCTGCCTCGCCGTTGCAGCAACAGTCGTCAGTCTCCGGTCCTTCATCTGAATCGATGAGGGATGACTCACCTCCGTCATCATATCCTGTGCAGAACCACTCACGATCATCTTCTTCCAATATGGGCCACCATTCAGAATTAGGACCACATGATATGTCTGCAGATCCATTACCTCCAATTGAAGCCCAATAGTTGCATTCTCAATCAAGCCCAACACAGAACAATATAACTCAGGCCCATAGAACATCTTCATCTTTGACGACACAAAATCAGTCCATCAATAAAACAGCTTCGACAGAACCTGCTTCCATGCCACACCAGAATGTCCATCCCATGAGAACCAGATCAAATAATCATATTACAAAGCCGAAGACTCGCCTAAATTTATCAGCAATTTCGATGAAGACAAAATCAAAGGAGCCGAAAACACTTAGGCAAGCACTCAAAGATACCGCCTTGTGTGATGCAATGAAAGTAGAATACTCTGCAGTCATCCGCAATCATACCTACGATTTAGTGCCTCCAAGTCCCAATTAGAATGTTATACCAACAAAGTGGATATTCACGATGAAATACAAGCTAGATGGTTCATATCGGCCAAAGGCACGTCTGGTTGCCAGAGGTTTTAATCAGCACTTCGGTAAGGATTACTCTGAGACATTTAGTCCCATTGTTAAGACTTCGACAGTTCGTTTGGTGCTAGAGCTTGCCGTTGGACAGAATTGGGAAGTGAAACAGCTTGACATTAACAATGCGTTTCTTCAAGGTCGACTCACAGATGAGGTATATGTATCACAGCCGCCGGGTTTTATTGATTGAGATCATCCAGACTATGTTTGTAAACTGCACAAAGCATTGTATGGACTCAAACAGGCTCCTCGTGCTTGGTATGAGGAGCTAAAATCATTTCTAATGAGATTTGGTTTCCAAAACTCTTTAGCTGATACATCCGTCTTCATATACGCTCGTGACAATCATCTGGCGTATATCCTTGTCTATGTTGACGACATTATTGTCACTGGAAATTTACCACATCTGGTTCGTCTTCTACTCAACACTTTGGCTACACAATTCTCACTAAAGGATATGGGTGATCTCAGTTATTTTCTTGGTATCGAAGTCACTAGAATGAAACGAGGGATGCATCTTATGCAACGAAAGTACATTCAAGAACTTCTCAACAAAACTAACATGGATGCGGTTAAACTTGTGGCTACACCCATGGCTTTGCAACCAAAACTCTCTCTCTCCTTTGGAAATCGTTTAGCTGATGGTCGTGAATACAGAACAATTGTTGGCAGCCTCCAATATTTGTCTTTTACAAGACCGGACATTTGTTATGCTGTTAACAAACTCTCTCAATATATGCACTGTCCAACCAATCTTCATTGGCAGGCAGTCAAGAGAGTTCTTCGATATCTTGCAGGTACTCTCACTCATGGAATTCTTATTCGTGCTGAATCGACTCCAAATCTACATGCTTTCACGGATGTGGACTAGGCTGGTGATCCCGACGATTACATCTTCACCTCTGCATATATTATCTACTATGGGAGCACACCTATATCATGGTCCTCGAAAAAGCAAATGGGTGTAGCTAGATCATCAACCGAGGCCGAATATAGTGCGATAGCAGCCACTATGGCAGAGGTAACATTGCTCTGCTCACTTCTTACCGAACTCCAAGTACATCTACTAGCTCCTCCTGTTATATAATGTGACAATCTTGGAGCCACATACCTTTGTGCAAATCCGGTTTTTCATTCCCGAATGAAGCACATCGCTCTTGACTACCACTTTGTTCGAAAGAAGATCAGATCAAATTCTCTGCGCATCACTCACATTTCAACAAAAGCTCAGCTAGCGGATGCATTGACAAAGCCTCTTCCGAAGCCTCGTTTTGAAGAACTTACTACCAAGATTGGCGTTACATATGTACCTTCATCTTGAGGGGGTGTATAGAAAAGGAAAGGACATAATTGTAAAACTATGATACCTAAATCTCTTGTATATATGTTGTACAGCGTTAATCTAATAGAATTATTCAGCTCATTTCCTTTCATTCGACATATGTTTTTGCTTTTTATTTGTGTTTTGTATTTTTTTTAGTACATTTTACATGTGCCGAATGATTTTTTATTTTTTTTGTATTTTGTATTGTTTGACATATATTTTAATGTGCATTGATGGTTCATAAGCAAAAGTAATGATTTTAAATCTATATGAAAGTGTTAATGGTAAATTTTGAATTGCATTCAGGTTTTGGAGTTTTATTATGAAAATAAATTACAAACTATTATTACGTATTGAGATAATTTTTTTTTGCTAAATACAAATAATTTGAAAGATAATTAAACAATAGATTATCAAAGACCATAATAACAAAGTTAAATTTGGCAATTGCAAATTTTTGGTGGTTGAATTCGGAAAATTTAAGAGGTATCCACTGGAAGAAGTGGAAGAACCTTTGCAAACCTAAAATGGAAGGGGGTTTGGGTTTTCGGGCTTTGGAAGAATTCGATTCTGCCTTGCTTGCTAAACAATTATGGCGTCTAATTGACTATCCAAATTCTCTTTTTGCAAAAGTGACGAAAGAGAGATATTATAAAGACCAACATCCCATTACATCAAGAATTACCTATAATCCTTCTTATGGATGGAGAAGTATCACCTCCAGCCGTTCTTTGGTTAGTAAAGAAATTATTAGGAAGATTGGAGATGGAAAAACAACAAAGGTTTGGTATGATCCTTGGATACCGGATATATCTCCAAGTGCGGCGATTGGAATTGATCCAAATATTTTCCCGGATCTCACAGTTGGTCAATTTATTGACCACCACACTAAAACGTGGCGGGAGGTTATACTAAACCAATATTTCATTCTTTCTAATGTACATCTTATTCTAGGGATTGCTATATCTCATCGTATGAGGTCAGATTATTGGGGTTGATATTTTACAAAAACAGGTAGATACATAGTAAAATCTGGGTACCATACTGAGGAACATAATTCTCTCCTTGATGTTGGAAGTTTTAGACCAAGTTTCGAGACACTACAAGCCAAAATATGGAAGTCTGATTGCCCTAATAAAATAAAATATTTTATGTGGCAAGCTTTATCTGGATGCTCTGCTGTTAAGCACCGCCTTATTTCTCGAGGTATATGTTGTGACCCAAGATGTAATAGATGTGATGCCAAAGAAGAAACAATCAATCATGTTTTATTTGAATGTCCGCCAGCAATTCAAACTTATTGATGTTTTCCGTGGTAATTCTATTTGGTACAACTTAGATTATATTTTTTGGCGCATTCATAACTAAATAGATGTCGAAATTTTTCCATGGTTAATATGGCATATTTGGAAGTCGAGAAATGATAATTGTTTCTCACATATAAGTAGAGATCTTCGAGAGATAATTATTCAGGCGACTGAAGATATGTCAGAATAGAAAAAAGCTAGATCTGGTGTCGTAGTTCTATCCCAACCGAGCCCTTCACTCTCCTTAATAAGATCTTTGCGGTCCTTCCCATCATCTTCCGACCAGAGTTTCACATGTCATAGTTGTTATGTTGATGCATCCTGGAAGAGCTCAGATGTGGTATCAGGAATTGGATGGATGTGTTTTCCAGATTCTTTCGTAGGAGTATGCACGAGTGCTCGCAGTATTAGAAGGAGTCTCTCTGCTCTTTATTTAGAAGTTGAAGCTTTGCTTTGGGAAATGAAGTCTCTTTTAGCTTTTCAATTCACATAAGTGGCTTTTGCGACATATTGTGCAGATGTGGTAAAGATTTTTATGGATCAGGATGAGTGGCCTGCTTTTCGTCCTTACCAAGAGGACTTTGCTAGGATCAATCACTCTTCTGTTTGTTCTCTCTGAATTTAATTCTGAGATCTTTAAATCATAAGGCCGATGCTCTCGCTCGTAATGTTAGAGAGTATTCCAATGGTTTAATGTTGTAACCCTCTTATCTTCGTAATATTATGAACTGAGTGGACAAAAAAAAGTTAAACAATAGATTTATATGTTCATAACATCAAATATTAAACCGATTATATAAGATAGATTAAATGAAGTTTTAGAGAAAAATTTGGTTATAAATTAGATTTTATCGATCTAAATATTAAAAAAAGTTCTACGTGATTACATATTCAATAAAATTCAGTTGGTACCATTTAATTTTAAAAAATTTTACAAAATTTTACATAAAAAATAAAAAAATTCTATCAGATTCTGCATTTAGCATAATTTCGAAATTACCGTTTAAACCATAGTTACTATTTACACCTTATCTAATGAATATATGCAATTACTAATTGGGTTTTAAAGCTTGCAACAACAATTTATTTAGTACGCTATCAAAATATCAAAACTATGTCGTTTCATAATAATGTAAATTCTTACACGTTGGATCCCAATACGGTTCAGTTTTCGATTGGCAATTTGAAAACAAATTTTGAAAAACCCTAAATTAGCAATTCATCTCTCTTCTCCCCCAAATTATATTGGTTTTTGCAGTTAGATTTGAATTTCGTAGTCCTACTGTCAAATTAACCTGAGCAGATTCTCATGGCTTCGAAGAAGAAGCACTCTGAAGGAATTGCTTTACTGTCCGTTTACAGTGATGAAGATGACGAAGAGATGGAAGACGCCGAGGAAGAGGAAGAAGAAGAAGTGAAGAAAAATCAGGAAGAAAGCGAACGAATTGAAGAAGATCAGCTAGAAGAAGCGAATCTTATGGAAGAAGATAGAGGAAAAGGAGAAACGCCGAGGGTATTAGATGGTGGAGGAGCTTCTAGTGCTCATGCCACGCCTCGGCCACTTGAAAACAACGAAGATTCATCGAGACCTGATTGGTCGAGTCGACCTGTTTTTGAGTCTGGAATTGCGGATGGTGAAAGAGCTGATGATGCGTCTGGGGAAAGCTCTGATACGTTATTGGATCAGTTTTTACCACCGCCACCGAAAGAGAAGTGCTCCCCGGATTTGCAAGTAAGTTTCCTGCTGATGATTCAATGGCATATTCTCGAAAATTCAGACTCTGATGCTCTTGTGTAAGGAATTTAGAATGAATATCGGTTGGAGAAGTTTATAGATGTGAACGTAGGCAAGAACTCTGTAGTCTGTTGTTTGAGGTCTCTTAGTACTTCTAGTTAGAAATAGCAGTCCTCTTAGTTGATTAGTTTTCGATTTTGGGTCGATCTAATATCGAAAGGGTTCGACCAAAAAAAAAAAAAGATCGAAAGGGTTATACTAAATTATAGCATGATGAGATTGATTAGACATGAATAGAGACAAGAACACTTTAGTGCGTTTTTAAAATCTCGTGGTACTTCTGGTTGACGATAACATTCCTCTAAGCTGATGGTTAGTTTGGGATTCAATTAGAACTTGGTCGGATACATCTTGTAGGGAGTTTTCTTAACAAGTTTTCTATGTTTTGGATGTGTTTACAGAGGAAAATAGATAAGTTTCTGAGCCTGAAAAGGATGGGGAAGAGTTTCAATGCGGAAGTGCGGAATAGGAAGGAATACAGGAATCCAGACTTCCTTTTGCATGCAGTGAGTTATCAAGACATTGATCAGACTGGTTCTTGCTTCAGTAAAGATGTATTCGACCCCAATGGATATGACCCAAGTGACTTCTGCGATGCAATAGGTAATTCTACCTTCTAATGGGTTGCTCCTTTCTCTTTTTTCTTTTTCTTTTTCTGCAACTCTTTCTTCTGCTTTATCTTGTCTTGAAGACTCTTGTCTCAGTAAAGAAACATATTTGTTTTCTTTTCCATTTTATCAATACTCTGATCAACATCATGCACTCTTTTGTTATCTTCTAGTATTTCACCATGGAAATAAATTGATGCTAGTTGTTAGTTACTACCATATTCTGTGTTCTTAATATTTTATGATTTATTAGTAATGAACCTCTTTAATGTGTTAACTACAGAGATTGACATGAAGCATGAGAGGGAAAGGAAGGAACAAGAAAGCAAGAAGAACCAAAAACTTGACTTTGTTTCTGCTGGTACTCAACCAGGGGCGGTTTTTGCTGCTCCGAAGCCTAACATCCCCATCCCAGGTATGTGCAGGTAGATTTCAGAGAATAAATAATCAAAAGATGTCAATTTGCTTCTGCAGGATTTGACGTGTTTTCAGAATTTGACAAATCTTTCAGGTATCCCAGCTTTAGTTACTAGTGGGTTGCCCTCCATACCAACTGAAATCGCCACTCGTGATGGTAGACCAAACAAGAAATCTAAATGGGATAAGGTTTGTCATCAGATTCAAATTTCTAGGATAAGATTATCAACAAATGTTTTTGCCATATTTAGTCCTCTGCTTATTTCATTTTATGTGTTTTGTGGTAAACCAGGTTGATGGGGGGGATGTGAAGAATCCTTCTCTAACAGCTGGGACTCAGGATTCTCTATCCGCAGCCCGGTCTAATGCAGCTCTTGTATCTGCTGCAAGTGCTGGTTCTGGATACTCAGCTTTTGCGTAAGTTGCATTTTTGGTTTTTCTGATTCATAAACCTAATTGAGCTGTATTCCTCAGTTGATAAGTCTAAGAAAATCTGTTGATTGTTAATCGAAGTATTCGTTTTTTACTATTCAGGCAACAACGGAGGCGAGAGGTGGAAGGAAGAAGATCTGCAGAGAGAAAACCAGATAGACGAAGTTGAGCATTGTCAGAACGAAGCCGTTTTATGTTGTGACTCTTATAACTAGGAGTTTAAGAGGTTCTAGAACAGAGATTTAAATCTCGAAATCAATGATATATACAGTATCTTCAATCTTTTTTGTACTAACAAAACATCAAAAAATTTCAGAACCAATAACACTATAGTTTTGATTTCAAGTATCAAGATTTACACATACACTCAGGAGATCTCGGTTGTCTATAAATGCTACGTCCATAAGGTCTAAGACGGAGCTTTTGACCTTCCTCTACCATTTTTCTCACGCGATCTTCAAAAGTCTTCCACTTTATTGTTTCGCTGTCCGATAAGATCGCCGCAAGCCTCTTCTTGTTAGGTCTCAGTGTTGGTGCGTAACCACTGCCATAGTATGTTCTATAACCAGAGACTAAGGAAGATAATTGACTCCCAGAATCAGTCATTGCAAACACATCTGATGCTGCACAAGCTATGAAATCCAGTGCAGCTAGCTGCAAAACAGAGCCCAAACATCAAAAATTGAAGATTGAGCAAAGTCGGGAATTAGTAGGTTTCAGACAACAGTTTTTTACCTGAGAAGAGAAGTTCTTGAACGGTGCGAGTTCCTGAGGTGTAAGTAGAGTTTCTTTGGTCACTATATTGGGGTAAAGCCTTGTTAAAGGAAGCATACGAGAAGATCCTCCATAGATTTGAGATCCAGCTAAGTATATATATGTTCCTCTCTTGAATCCAAGACCAGCAAGCACTAAAGTTGCTTCCTCTGGAGTTAGTGGACACTTACCTGCTTTTCTCAACTCTTCTCCAGAAACAGACCTGAAAAATGAGATGCAAGATTTGATTCGTTTTACAGAACCTTCAACGAGAGAAACAGAAGAGTTGTTTGTTTTACTTTGATTTCTTCAAACGTTCAAGAAGAAGAGGGAAATGATCTTCTCGGTAAGCTTGAAGCTCTTTATATTCGGCTTCTCCTCCCCCAAAATCACAGAGAGAGTAAGCAACCATGTCTACTTCAAACCTTAGATGTAATGCGAGATACTTCAATGGTTTTTCTTCTCCTTTAACAGAATGTTTAGCCATGGAATCACCAAGCAATGCTTCATTCAATCTGCTCTGCGATGTTTCATATCTTCTAATCCGTTTCACCAACAGAGATCCTGCTTCTTGAATCTTGGGCGTGAATTTCAGCGCGTGAAAGTTGCATTTACACCGCAATCTCTTTAAATTAAACCACAGAAAAAGGTCATTTCTCAGAACCAAACTTAATGCTCTATTATGCATCCTCTTATATATTTTTACCTGAACATCAAAAGGCAATGGATCAAATCCAAGGCGGTTCCCATATCCAAAAAGATGAACCATTCCATACTTCTTTAACAAAGGAAGAACTCGCTCTATGTAATCCACTGGCTTTGCTTCTTTTACAAGCTCAGTATCAGTAATCTGTGAAGAAAGTAACAATCATAATGATTCTTTAACTCCAAATAGATTGAAACGTAGAAAAGAAAAATAAGAGAATGCAAAAACACACACACACCAAGCTAAGATTCTGGTTATCAGTAGATTTTAGATGTTGAGGAAGATCCTTCACTATATGCATCTCATCTTTCAGATACTCGATGAAACGATCTTCCTGGTATATATCACTAAATTGGCTGCAATGCACGCATTTTCTAAGTTAACAGAACGCAATTTTATATAACTATCTAAGTCTTGAGGAGCTTAGAGTACCTAGGATCCTTCCATACATTGCTGTAAAGAAACCGAGGAAGAACTAGAGTTGCATTGAGAAATGAAGCAACCGCAACAGCATTACAGATCTACAAGAAACAAACAAAATCACTATATATGTATACATAATTTCATGCTGAATCAAGGTATGTATACTAAGTTTGGTTTATACTTACAGCAACACGCTGTTGATTGAGGCCACCATTAGCACTAACCATAATGTAACCATTGCTTAATTCTCTAGACCTTTCTGATGCCACATTTGCGTTATTATTGTCTGCACAAGGCTTCCACTGTGATGACTTTGAAGATCTTTCTTCTCGGAAATTCGGCGTATTGAGTTTTAATTCGTTCTTAAAACACAAACCAGCAACAAGATTATTATTAACAATTCAAACACGTAAGAAAATTAACTAATCTTATACATTTTAGCTAACCTTTACAAGAGAATTCGTAGCTAAGTTAAGAAGACGGCTATACATTTGCACTGGTGAAGTATCTTGTGCTCCATTCTTAGTTGACAGACATGGAAAGGAAAATAATTAAATGATAGTAATAGGACACGATATCAATGGAGGATGTATGAAGATTTTATAAAGAAGATCTATAATCAATTTCAAACCTTATGCAGAGTCACATTGCTAAACCTTGACATGTTCTGCATCACCGTCCTGCTACCATCGGAATGAAAGATGGAAACCATAATGGCATCGATACAGAAAATGAAACCGGTGACTGAGATCATCAAAACTATGGACTTAAAGTTCCTACGAAGCCATGAATGTTGCTTCTTCCAAGAGTAACTAAACTTGTTGTTACTGCTACAGCTTTGATCATGTTTAGATCCTTGAGCCTTAGAGAATTCACTTCCATTTATTCTTCTACCAAGTAAAAGATCATTTCCGGACAAAGAATCCAAACTTCTTCTCCCAAATTTCTCTTCTTTATCTTTGGTTTCTGGTCGAGGACTTCTCGGTGATCCTTGTTTCCCCATTAATCAATCTCTTCTCTCAGCTCATAAACTAAAGAGGATATGCAAAATTAATCAGGAACTCTCTGGATGTAAATGAAGCAACTAAGAATTGATGGAGCCAGATATTTCAACAATAAAATACAACAATTGGTGAAAAAAAGTGTGGAGAAATCCAGAGAGATCAAATTAATTCGAAATGAAGCTAACAATAGTTGTTGAAGACTCTCTGAATTTAATGGGAAGAGTAAAACGCAAGGCAAAAAAAAAAAGAAAGCTGAATAAATAAATTGGGAGAAAGAGAAGAAGAGCCACGGCATAACCTTAATAGAGAAGATTGGGTAAGAAGAAAGCAACATGTCAACAAATCACACCAGAACAGAAAGCTTCTGTTCTTCTGCTTTCTCGTTCGTCGATCGTTGCCAATCTCCATAACGAAATTTTCTATATTCTTCATTTATTTATTGATGCGTGTGTTTAACAAACCTAAATCACAGATATCTGTCAGGAATCTCGAAAAATTACATTTGTATTA
Source organism: Lepidium aucheri (assembly GCA_900406435.1). NCBI lineage: Eukaryota > Viridiplantae > Streptophyta > Magnoliopsida > Brassicales > Brassicaceae > Lepidium > Lepidium aucheri. Next base: position 2,445 of record OVBA01004221.1, on the reverse strand, counting down.
TTATTATCTTTACATTTTTGTTTTATTTAGCATGGACCCAAGGATGACTTGTGATGCAAGCGTCTTCTTTTCTTTTATTATATTACTATTAAGTTAAACCGAATAATTAATCACAAATCCGTTGTAGTCTAGCTGGTCAGGATACTCGGCTCTCACCCGAGAGACCCGGGTTCGAGTCCCGGCAACGGAGGGTTTTTTATTTTCATCCGGCGTTGAGGGTAGTTTCGTCTTTAACTTCTTTCAATCGAACAATTCTCTTACAATTTTTATTTACTTATTCTTTTTTTTTTTTTTTTTTTACGTTTTGAACTTTTCAACTTGGATTTGCTTGACCTTAATCTTTAATTTAATTTCCTCTTAATGGTCAGTTTTCTAGACATTGGGAATTTTTTGTCGTAATTAATTGCTAAGTGAGGGATGAAAGTATTTAACTTACCTTCTATTAGTTCTTAAGAAATGTAATAAATATTCGACCAGAAAAAGAAATGTAATAATAATATAAGAACATTATGGATTATGGAAATTTTGTCGCACTTCATCAGTTCTATGTTTAAACTATCAATGAAGGACGAAAAATCTTCAACACGGAATGCTTGGTTTATCTCTAAAGTGGTCACAAGAGTTTCATGATTCACACGAAGTGTTGCTATCGAATTATTCTGATGTCTAGTCTCTAAACAATCAAAGTCTTAACCTTCAGTTCTGTGATTTGGTTATTTGTAATGGTCAATAGTGCCACTTGACAAAGCATATGACTCCTTTTCGATCATTCAGAGATCTAACAATCTTTCAGAACTGACTTAATCTCAAAACTTCTTCATATATACAAGTAAAGACAATAGTAATATATAGATATTACCAAAAAAGTTATGAAGAAATCATGACATCTGGTTGCATTTCATCTGAGATTAGAAGCTACAGAACGAGCCCAGCATTTGAGACTCTCCTTCATGCTAGTCTCACCACATAACTTAGCCATTCTCAAATTTATAACCATTGGATCTTTCTCTGTTCTTTCTCTCCATTTAGACTCCCATGTCTCCGACAAATATGGTCTTGACACCAATGACTCAGTCTTTCTGTGTTCCTCCGGGCAGAAAAGTGTCCGTAATCCAGGAAGAATTTCAAGTAACTCCGAATTCAAGTCTTCTTCTGTGAAGACAAAACCTAAATCCATAAACCCTTTTGTCTCCTCAACTTCTAAATCAGACACACTTTCTCTTTTCTCACTTCTTCTTTGTCGTCCTCTTCTGCTGCTGCATCTCCATGTTAAATCATCGTAACTTAACGAAGTTTCATGAATCCGTTTCCATGGCTCACACATATTTCCTTCGGTTTTGGCATGTTGGTTTTGTACAGAATTATGTTTTGAGGTCTCGTTTATTTCCATTTCTTAAAGAACCAGAGCTTCAGAAACTTGTTGGATAATTGATTGTGTAGTGTGAGATAGAGTGATAGAAGGTAACATTTATTAAATAGGTAATTGACATATGGTTACAACTTGCGTATGTTTGTTGTCTTGATTATAATAAATCACGTTTTCCATTTGGGTTCTCAAATTATACTATAAACAAATATTGTACTCGGCATAAAAATATTATTAAATAATAAGTTGTCGAGGTCTTGTTCACATGACACATCTACACATAGGGGAAGTCAAATATTAGGAGGGATACGTCAATTAGAAATAAAATTAGTACGGGTTATTTTTCCGTGGATATAAATAATAAATAAAATTTAATATGCTGACATATCTATATATATGTATGTAGTTTTTTTTTTCTGCAATATTATATCATCAATACACACAAACCTACAAATATATATGTGTGTTAAAACCAAAAGATATATATGTGTGTGAGTGTGTATGTGAATTTTTTGTTTGCAAATATTTAGTACAAAATTAAAAATTAATATGTGAATTTTTCTTATGTAACACGGAAATAAGTCTTATTTTTGGAATGCTTTAGGTGGCTAACATAAAAAAGCCAAAAGTATTAAAAATCCTGGCTCTTATAAATTCTGATTAGTGAGTGGTATTACAAAAATAATATGTGAAGGTAGACCCAAAGGCGAACACGTGAGTCATGACACGTTACTCACGCGCTCTATTGAAACACGTTGCATTAGTACAAGTGTCAACAGCCAATGAAGTTCCACAAAAGGTCTCCTACAGATTTTCTTTCTTTATTGTGTTGTACTAATATTTGAGATAAAATTACCTTACAAGTTCACATCATGAACTTCACAATTTATACATATATATATATATATATATATAACCAGCTTCACAAAACATGTAAATGTAAATACAAAGGAAACACAATTTTTAACAATGTTTAAAAATATCTGTTGGTACCAAACCCAAAAGCCTGAAGAGGTCCAATAACAAAAAACAAGGGAAGATGGGCCTCGCCGAGCAGGTGACAAAGTGAGCTTCACAGC